>PVJS01027935.1:0-25877 GCA_004027185.1 Glis glis
TATAAAAAAATAGGGCCAGGGGTGTAGTGCGGAGGTAGAACGCCCCTGGGTTCAATCTCTGGTACCGCGCAAAAAAAAAAAAAATTTTTTGCAGCCGAGCATGGTGGCGTGCGCTTGTAATCCCAGTACTTGGGAGGTGGAGACCAGAGGATCCGGGTTCATGGCCAGCCTCAGCTACTTAGTGAGGCCCCCCGCAACTTCGTGAGACCCGGTTTCAAAATAAAGTATAAAAAATAGGGCCAGGGGTGTAGCTTGGAGGTAAAACGCCCTTGGGTTCAATCCCCGGTACCGCAAAAAAAAAATTTTGCAGCCGGATGTAGAATGCCCTTGGATTCAATCTCCAACACCTCCTCTTCCACCCTCCCCCACAAAATATTTTGCAATATTTTTTCTTTTTTTCAAAATAGTTTAAGTAAGAATCACCATACCATTTTGCCTGTAAATATTTCTGTATATGGCTATAAAAAATGAAGATATTTCTTTTCTTTTCTTTTTTGATGGTGCTGAGGATGGAACCCTGAGGTGTTCTATTTCTGGACTACACCCCAACCCCTATTTTTAAAATTTTTTATTTGAAACAGGGTCATGCTAAGTTGATGAGAGCCTTGCAAAGTTGCTGAGGCTGGCTTCGAACCTGCGATCCTCCTGTCTCAGCCTCCCCAGTACTGAGTTACTGGTGTGTGCTACCATGCCTGCCGAAAAAAATGAAGATATTTCTTATCAAATACTATCATCTCACCTAACCAAATTGATAGTCCTAATAACTTTCTTATTTTTTTTTTTGCGGTACCGGGGATTGAACGCAGGGGCGTTCTACCTCCGCGCTACACCCTCGGCCCTATTTTTTTATACTTTATTTTGAAACCAGGTCTCACGAAGTTGTGGAGGGCCTCACTAAGGAGAGAGAGAGAGAGACAGGGAGAGAGAGAGCGAGAAAGCTGAGGCTGGCCGTGAACCCGATCCTCCGGTCTCCGCCTCCCAAAGTACTGGGATTACAAGCGTGCGCCAACACGCCCGGCCTAATAACTTTCTAGTATGTCCATTCCATATTCATACTACTTCATTTATCCCCAAAACCTTTTTGTGGTTTGTTTTATTAAAACCAAGTTTCATTTATACTTACCCTTTCCAACATCTGTACAAAGTTTCCTGACTAAACTAAAATAAATTTAAGCAGCCCCTTGTAAATGGGTACCTAAGATGTTTGTAGTCTTACCAATTATAAATAATGCTGAAAATATTATTTTTGTACCTGTCTCTTTACTTTGAAGTCTGTTTCCTTAGAATTCCTTTCCAGAAGTGGAATGGTGGTGAGGAGACAGACGTGTGTAAAACGTTGATGCATTTTGCCAGACTGCTTTCTGAGCAGGTTATGCTAATTAAACTCTTATCAGTTGTGAATGGAGAGTACCCCTTTGCTCACATTCTTGTGAGCAGCAAGCATTATCAGAAAAATATCACGTTGTTTTAATTAATTAATTAATTTGTGGTGCTGGAAATGGAACCCAGGGCCTTGTATATGATAAGCAAGTGCTCTACCACTGAGCTACATCCCCAACCCAACAAATCGGTTAGAGGGAGCTTGATATTAGACATCATTCATCACATTGTTTTAATTTTTATGTCTTTAAAAAATCATTTTTTAGTAGTAGAACTAATATCTTTTCTGATGTATTTGGCAATTCAAATTTTGGAGACTATGAATCCATTTCTTAACATTTTCTTTTTCAGACTAAGCAGGTATTCTTTATCTTACCCCGGAGGACCTGCTTTCCTTCCATAGGATTTGGGCTTCCTTTAGTTTCTTCAGTTTGTTTTTTCAAGTGTGGTAGCCAAATTTGGACATAACATTTTAACAGAGCCTCAGTAGTATTTTCTATTGTGTGGCAGTACTAAGGGAGGAAGTATTATCTTTTTTAGTAATCGAAAATTTTGTTACACTTTGTTCCCCAGGTAATTTTGATATATAACCCACAGGGGTACATTGATCTAGAAAATGAAACCTGTCCAATTTTTTAAGCTTGTGGTAATGTTTTATTTTCTTCATCTGTAAAATGATATATTAGGGTACCTATTATTATTACATAATAATAATAATAATAATACCTACTTCAAAGAATTGGGAGGATTAAAATAAGTTGTACAAATGAAGTGCTTACATTAGTGCCTGGCACTTAGCAGGTGCTTATTGAGTGTTAACTCTCAATCTTAAAGTGATAGTAAAGTCTTAGGCTATAGGTCTTTGGCTACAATATTTGTTTCTTTCTTGAAAGGGTTTTATGAATAAATATTAGGCTATTTGTTCAAGTCTTTGAAGACTTGAAATATAAGTGCACATATAAAAACTACATGGCTAAGAAATGGATTAGGATGTCATTAAATTTAAAATTAAGGTTAAATAATTAATTTTTTGTTTTACTGGGGCTCGAACCTAGGGGTGTTCTATTTTCGAGCTACACCCCCAGCCCATTTATTTACTGATTGATTGATTGATTGATTGATGGTGCTGGGGATGGAACCCAGGGGCATTCTACCTATGAGTTACACCCCCAGCCCTATTTCTTTTTTTTTTTTTAATTTTGAAATAGGGTCAAACTAAGTTGCCGGGGCTGGCTTCGAACCTGTGATCCACCTGTTTCAGCCTTCCAAGTATTGGAATTACAGGTGTGTGCGACCACATGGTGCCTTATTTTTTATTTTGAAACAGCGTCTCACCAAGTTGCTAAGGCTGGCCTCAAATCTGTAATCCTCCTGTCTCAGCCTCCCAAGTACTATGATAACAGGCATGCGCCACCACGCCCAGCTAGGATTTCATTTTAAGATATTTATATTTATAGCCAGGTGTGGTGGCGCACACCTGTAATCCTAGTACCTGGGAGGCTGAGATTGGAGGATCTCAGGTTGGAGGATGACCTTAAGTGAGTAGTGAGACTCTTATTAACCTAGCAAGACCCTATTTCAAAATAAAAATAAAAGGATAGGGCTGGGGGTGTAGCTCAGAGGTAGAATACTCTTGGGTTCAATCCCTCGTACCATACTCACAAAAACAAAAAAGGATATGTATATTTATAAAAAAAAAATAGAATATATTCAATTGTATATCTAATTAACAATATAGAGTCTACCATTTGCCAGTCCCAAGCGTACCAAGGTGAAAAGTTTGTAGTTCCTGTTCCCAGGGAGCTCATAGGAAGGTATGGGTATAGGTTAACTGTTTTTAATGCAAAAAGCATCACTTAAGTATTTTTATATGAACACAGCCTTTCAAAATGTTACATTTTGAGTTGGTATTTAAACAACCCTTAGTCTTACTAATATTAAAAGAAACACAAAGCTGGATGGGGTGGCACACACTTGTAATCCCAGTACTTAGGAGGCTGAGACAGGAGGATCTCAGGTTCAAGGCTAGAGTGCAGAAATTTAGCAGGACCCTGTTTAAAAATAAAATCTAGCTGGGTGTGGTGGCACGTACCTATAATCCCGGTACTTGGGAGGCTGAGACAGAAGAAACACAGGAAGAAAGAAAGAAAAGTAAAATGTGAAATAGGGCCGGGGGTGTAGCTCCAAGATAGACACCCCCCTCCTCGGGTTTATCACCAGTACGAAAGAAAAAAAGAAAACACAAATTAAAACAATCCTTTCTGAGCCCCAGTTTAATCCATTTAAATGATGACAGTTATTAAGTTTTCATGAGAATACATTGTAACTTGCCTCATTCTTTTTATGCTTTTAAATTCCTAAGTCTGGTAAAATGCATTTGAGTTTCATGTTAGTAGCCCATATATCTTAGATTGGTATGTTATAATAAGGAAAATGTCAAATTTGGCAACTTTGCTTCTGTTAACAAAAGGTTAGTTTTTTTGAGTATACATAGTTGATATTAAAATTCAGAAATAAGTAGTAACCTTTTGTTTGTTTGTCGGTATATAGTTTTGGAAATGATGGTGTGGCCAGGATGCTCTGCCCTGTGACATGAGGACTCATCTCTCTGAGCTGAGCATTTGTAGAATTGCTTTCCTGGCCCAGGTGATGCAGATGCTGCAGTGACAGGGTGAGGTAGGCCTCTGCCCTGGAGCCACTTCAGCGTGGCGACGCCAGACTCGCAGTGCAGTGTGGGGAGTGTTGGGACCGTAGTAGGATGGTCCCTGGAGAAGAGGGATCAATTCTGTGTGACATCCCCATTTTCCAGAAAGGTATTTTCTGAATTCCCGTTTTCATTGAAATTATTTCAGAACCATACTACTTGGAAAATTTGGACATTTGTTTAGGGACGGTTTCACCCAGGGACAGTTTTATAATATGAAAGAATCAGACTCTGTTTTAAATGAAACAAGAGAGGGTTATTTGGATTGCGGTTCTAATTTTGTTTTTAATAAGTTTCCTTTAAATTTTAATAAAGTTTTAAATTATAAAAGTAATATGTACTTTAAAAATATTCAAACAGTTCCAAAGTGTATCAATACAAGTGAAAGCACCCACTCTCCCTGAGTGACTACTGTATAGACGGTTTAAACAATTACTTATAAATAAACCTGGATTTAAGTGCCTTGCATTCTGGGCATTAACTCCTTCTATTTAAAGGGGGAAAATAAATTTCCCTTTTAGGAAGAGTACTCAGGAGCAGTGGAGGCTGTGTAGGAGCTGGGAAGTGGACGTGACGGTGTGCGTTTCTGGAAGTACATTGATCAGTTAGATTGCTGTGTCCTACAGGGCTTTTTAAGGATTTATTGACACACTTCATCAGGTATTTGAGAGAGTACTCAGGGAAACCTTCAGAATTCTGCGGTCCCTTTGCCTTCCTTGTAAATTCACGCCTGGTCAGAAATTACAGCTTGAGTGGGATGTCCCTCCACAGAACGCAAATGCGCACGATTCATCATGTTACTTAGCGTGGCAGTAAAGCGAAATGTTAAGGGCTTTTTTCTTTTTGTTTCTTTCTGTGAGGGGGCTCACCCATCATATATATTATCATATGTCTCTTCTCCCTTATTTCAACTTCCACTTACTCCCCCAATTCCCCACATCATTCTCTTAAAGGAAGAAAAAATAAGTTTTGTCCACTGAGTCCTCTTTCTTTTTTAATATATCCTGGGTTGAATGTTTCTCACACAAAGCATTTTGCATTCAGAATTAGCCTCTCAAGCTGTTTCCTCCGTAGACCCCTCTACAGATTGCACGCCTTCTACTGTGGTGCCCTCTGAGGCATGAAAACCCAAGTCCATTTGTGGCTTACCTCATGACTTTAGAATGTAAGTCCCCATACTCGACTGAAGAGTTATCATGTGGTTATTCTTGTACCATTTAAAAAATTCTACTTTTGGTCCATAGAACTAGCCAGCACTCTGGGTAGAACCTCTTATACTATTCCAGTTAAAACCACAGTCTTCATGACAGCATGCCCGTTTATCTAAATCTGTGCATGTGTCCATGCACACAACTGTTTATGTGTATACTTGCCTTGATACATAACAATTCTAGTTGGACTTACATTGGAAATGATAGCCATTCATCCAAATGGTGGTGTTGAGGAATTTGTAACCTGCAGTCCTCTTTCTTACTGGCAACGCCATTCTGCTTGGGGAATATAGAACAAGCCCAAACAGTAATACTGACAGAATTCGGAATTATGATACAGTGGAGCCTTCACGGAATTCTTTGTTGAAGAAGTTAGGGCCTAAATGTTAAGGCTTATTGTTATTCTGAGTTGATAATCTCTGCCTTGCTTTAATAATTTTTCCTCATGCCTGGGTAGCCTGCGAGTTGCACAATAATCACTCACACAGCTTTGTAATCAATGCCCAAAGTAATAGGATTCCTCTGGCCACCGGCAATTAATAAATTTGTGTCTTTTTTAAAACACTAGCAAGTCGGGCCTGAAATACGACTGACTGGCTCTCCTCATTTGCATATTTATTGCAGTGGAAAAATTCTTACCAGATGATTGATGCTGAGCCTGCCTCTTGAATTCCAAGCAGCACATTATTATGAAATGAAAAATGCTGGCCATACAGTTGATTAAAGTTGAAGACAGTGGAATCGGTGTTTTTTAAGATTGTGGGAGAATTAAAGGCATATTTTAATAGATGTTGACAAGAAGTGAACTAACAAAAGCAAAGCAAAGGATTTGCTTGAAAAGATTTAATCAAACGTCTTTCTTGGGGGATTAATTGCTGGGGATGACTAGTGCAAGTGGCAGGCTTGTGTGGATTTGAATGAAAAGTATTGTTCTCAGGCCAATATATTGTGTGTCATTTTGACCTATAGTTTAGTTCTAGTTCTGGAGTTACTTTTAAAGGAGAAAAAATGTTCTTGTAATCTGTAAATTCCAGTTCATTGTATTTATCTGGGGCAATACGAATGTGGGAGTTGATGTGTATTTGTACATAAATATTGTATGTTTGTATATTTATTTAAAAATAACCATGTAGACATTTAAAAACAGATAAGGTTAGCTTTATCTTACTTTATACATTCACTCTTCTCATTCCCCTTCCATCCCATTGCCAGAAATTTTACTTAGTGCTTTATAATCTAATTAATGAACTGTGTGCCCTGTCCAAACCGATTCTCTGACTACAATTTTGCTGTGTTGGACAGCCTAGATGAATCAGGGAAAAAAATAAAGCTGTTAGGTGAAAATGGTTTTTAGATTGGTGACATTTTATATATAGAATGCTTGCATATGGGTAGCATGTAAATGAATACCTAATATTAGAATCTATGAATAGTAGTCCAATCCTAGCTCTTTAGATCAGTACAAAGCAGTGCTTAAAAGAATTTTGACCATTGGAAGATGACAATTTTTATAGTAATATGCCTTCTATTTTTATGGCTTTAAATTTTTTTCAAAATATCTTAATATATACATTTATTGTTTTTCACCTTATCTCTGAGAGATCACTAGGCAAAGGGTTATCCACGTATCTACATTTTATAGATGAGAAACTGAGACTCAAAGAGATTAAATTGGTCCACTTAGCATACCATGACCAGTTAGTGAGAGTGTCAGCTCAAGTACAGGGCTCCTGGCCCTCAGTAAAGGAGTCTTTCCGTTTATTCTCTCCTTAGTGTTGTTGTTCCCAACGCTGGTGATCAGGTGCTTAGGTTGTCTCAGTGATATGGTGAGGCATGTGTCCTTCTTAATCTCCTATTCAAGGAAAGACCTCTGGAAATGGACAATGTAGGGCAAAATGAACACAGACATCCTTGACAGTCTCCAGTTTTTGTGTCCATGGGCCAAGAGGGACAGCATATGCATCTTTGCTGCTTTTCTTAACTTTTAACTCTTGTAATAATTGGGAGAAAAATTAGAGGTGAATTAGAAACTGTTGATTTCTATCTATTTATTATTCATAGGGTTGAACAAATAGAATTCAGTCCTACGTGAATAATAAAGAGGGTTTTTGTTTGTTCATTTTGACTGGGAAGAATTCACGGTTGGATTTGAGCCTCCAAGAGTCATTCCTCCTTCTTGTCAACTATGGCTTTGAGGAGACCACTCCCTTCCACCAAGGATTGCCTCATTGTCTCTTCAGGTTTTATATACCATCTAGACAGAAATGTGGCCCTAATATTGTAAAGAAATGTGACTTGGGTTCTCTCTTCCAAATCTCTTCACAGGAACTTGTCTATATGTTGAGCCACTGGTGACAGTTACTTTAAAAAACTTTTTTTGGTAGCGGTTAGAAGCACAGAATTGCAGATTTCATCTCTGGTAGGTCTCTTGACACTTTGATGCATGGTGGTGCTATCCCTGAATGGAGCTTAAATACTTGAGGGCTACTTTCTGAGTGGGTGAAGGGGTGTATAAAATGAGAACATGTGAGAGAGTATTAACAGAAAGGCACACTTTGATTTACTGATATTGGCTCTCTACTTTCTTGTTGGATTGATATGCTGTCTAATATATCTGCGGTGGATTTTTTTAAACTGACTTGAACAAAATGAAAGGCTTGTGTAGCAACTCGAAAGTGGCCCTTAAAAGTTGTAGTCTTTCTTTGGATGTTTTGACAATTCTTGGTTATGCTACATGTTAGAGTCGAATTATGGCTTTCTTGTTGGCAGTCAGCTATAAATGTTATAGATGGCGTTGCAGCTTCTTCCCTGTGTGGTTCTTGATTTCATGTTTCACATTATAGACACATGGTACCTAAAGGAAGTAAGGGACAGGCACTTTGATTTCCCCGTTCTTTAAATTTTTTTTTGCATTAAAAACACATAACAGAATTTATCATTTTTATCTTTAAATTTGTTTTTCTGGTACTGCAGATCAAACCCAGGGTCTTGCACATGCTAGGCAAGTGTACTACCACTGAACTACATCCCCAGCCCTTTTTATTTTTTGTTTTAAGACAGGGTCTTAACTTGCCTAGGCTGGTCTTGAACTCACCATTGTCCTGCTTCAGCCACCTGAGTTGTTGGGATTACAGGTGCGTGCCACTTTGCCCTGCTCATTTTTACCATTTTTAAGAATATAGTTAGTTCAGTAGAGTTAAGTATATTCACATTGTACTGCAGCCATTCTCTAGAACTTTTTTATCTTGCAAAACTGTTAAGTCTGTACCCATTAAAATAATTCCCATTTCCTCATCCCTCCAGCCCCTGGCAAGCATCATTCTATTCTTCTTTCTGTCTCTATGATTTTGATGACTGTAGCTACCTATGTAAGCAGAACCAGATAATATTGGTCTTTTTGTGACTGGTTTATTTCACTTAATGTCCTCAAGGTTCATCCATGTAGCATATGTGGGAATTTCCTTCCTTTTAAGTCTGAATGTTTCATTGGAGGGGCTCAGTTTGAAGCAATACAGATGATTTTCTTCTAGGATTATTTATTATACTCTGATCTTCAGCTTTTTTACAGCGTTTTTCAAAACATTGTGGTAAACATACATGATATAAACTTACTTTTAAAGTGTATAGTTCAGTGTCTTTAAGTACGTTTACGTAGTTGTACAACCAACACTACTATCCATCTCCAGGACTTTTTCATCATCCCCACTCTGTACTCAGTAAACAGTAATTTCCTATACTTCCTCTTTCCCAGCCCCTGGAAACTACTGTTCTACTTCTGTTTCTACATTGTTTTGCAGTGCTGAGAATTGAACTCAGGACCTCACACATGCTGGGCAAGCATTCTACCACTGTGCTGCATCCCCCAGCTCTTTGTCACTATGAATATGACTATTTTAGGTACCTCATATAAGCGGAATTATACAATATTTTTTGCAACTGGCTTATTTTACTTAGCCTAATATTTTCAAGATTTGGCCTCGAGAATCTTTAAAACGACTTTGCAGCTGTAAAATGGATTTGGGGCTTCACCGTGGAAAACATAGGATCTGTCCCGTAAGATATTGCCATTTGGGATGAGGTTTTAACTCAGTGGTAGAGCACTTGCCTGGCATGTGCAAGGCACTGAGTTCAGTCCCCAGAGTGGCAAAAAACTAAAAACAAATAAAAAACATAGCCATTTCTAGAAAAGAAGGTAAAAACAGTAGTCAATATTTTTGTAGAATTTGGGTGAAATGAGATTATTGTGTTTTCATGGGCTGTCTTCCAGGTATTGGTGTCATTTTCTGTTTCTTTTTTTTTTTTTTTCGCAGTACTGGGGATTGAACCCAGGGGCACTCTACCTCCGAGCTACACCCCCAGCCCTATTTTTTTATTCTTTATTTTGAAACAGGTCTCACTAAGTTGTGGAGGGCCTCACTAAGTAGCTGAGGCTGGCTGCAAACCCAGATCCTCCTGTCTCAGCCTCCCAAGTACTGGGATTACAAGCGTGTGCCACTATGCCCTGCCTCTATTTCTTTTTTTTTTGCGGTACCGGGGATTGAACCCATGGGCGTTCTACCTCCGTGCTACACCCCCGGCCCTATTTTTAATACTTTATTTTTTGAAACCAGGTCTCACAAAGTTGCGGAGGGCCTCACTAAGTAGAGAGAGAGAGAGAGAGAGAGAGAGAGAGAGAGAGCTGGCCGCAAACCCGGATCCTCTGGTCTCCGCCTCCCAAAGTACTGGGATTACAAGCGTGTGCCACCACGCCCGGCTCTGCCTCTATTTCTTAATTAAAACTCTTGCTATAAAGTAGTCTTTCAGAACCTTATCTATTGTGGGATACATGTTTGAAACTCTCAGTTTCATAGATGGTCATTTATGGTAACATTTGTAGTTACCATTTGTAGTCTTTGCTCTCTTCTCTCCTTTGAAATTTTTCCATATATTTCCATAATTTGGTATTGCTCTACTTGTACACTTAGGACATTTAGACTGAATAATTCTTGCCTTTAAAATTGTTATCTTTTTCTTTTTTTCTTCTTGACTACTTTTCATCTTGTTTATATTTAATTCATCTCCCAAAAGCTGACAGAAGAATAATTGTGTATTGCTTTTTTCCTTTTCATGAGAAACTTTGTCTTCATATTTAGTAGAAACTTTTTTTTTTTTTTTGCTCTCTTTGAAGATGAAAATAGTTGTGCAGGGTGGCACACCTGTAATCCCATCTACTCAGGAGGCTGAGGCAGGAGGATTGCAAGTTTAAGGCCACCTTGGACAACTTAGACCCTATTTCAAAATAAAATTGAAAAGGGCTAGGGATGTTGCTGTGTGGTAGAGTGCTTGCCTAGCATGTATGAGGCTCTGAGTTTGATTCCTGGTACTATAAAAAGAGAAAGAAAAGATTGAGATTCTTAGTTCAGAACACAAGGCATTTTGGATTGTTTTTTGGTAGTTATGTGTTACAAATCCTCCCAAGTGGCATGGATATGCACTGATTATAAAAGGATTATAGAGTTTAGAAAAGAATCATTAGGGTCTTATATTTTGAATAAGGAAGGTGTATTTTTATAGTTTTATATACAGATTATTTGAAGGCATGAAAAGTAGTTATTGAGTCATGGAGTTCCCTTTTTTTTTGCGATACTAGGGATTGAACCCAGGGGCATTCTACCTCCGAGCTCCACCCCCAGCCCTATTTTTTATTCTTTATTTTGAAACAGGGTCTCACTAAGTTGTGGAGGCCTAAGCAGCTGAGGCTGGCCGCGAACCTGTGATCCTCCTGTCTCAATAGAGTTCCTTCTGAGCGGTCTGGGAAGGCTTTCTCAGGTAGGTTAGCTCTCCGCCTTATGTTGAAATAGAACGCCACAGCGCGGCATACGTGGAAAGCTGTTGTGTTGGTGCCCCACTGGGATGAGGTTGTAGATGCAAAATGGATGTGTGGTTGAGATCAGGCTGGGATGAAAAGTGGTGAGAAGGCTGCTCATGCTGGATAGGGTAGAAGCAGAAGCAGAAAAGAATAAGACTATGATTCACAGCTCATTTAACTGAAGTTAGTGTGGAATATAAAAATTAAAAAGTAGGGATTGGTGAATGAAAGTAGGGATGCTGTGAGGTCAGTTACTTAGAAAAAGATGGAAGAAGTGATAAAGTATGGCCAGAGATAAGTGGACAGTCATTAGTGGTAATATGAATGGGAAATACAGGATCTAGCAACCACTTAAATGTTTAGGGATAAAGGCACCCAAGTGTCAGTAATCTCCTGTGAAAACACACCCAGTAGAGAAGGGCAGTTGACACAAGGGAGAAGTGTTAGGTAGGAAGAAAGAAGGTGTGCTTCCCGATGTGTTGGAGGGTGTGGTGGAGCATCCATCCGTGTGGAGATTTTCTGGCAGTTGCTGGAGATGGTTACAGAAGAGGAATCGGCACTCTCAACATATCAACAATAGCAGCGATCTGGTTAACCTCCTAGTGGGATGATTCTGCTTGAGAAAGTTCTCAGAGGACTGGTTTTTATTCTGAAAGTTCTTAACCATCGACTATATACCTAATCCTGACCGGCTATGTTACAAATGCATCCTGTTGGCTACAAGATACATGTTCTTATCTACAGATAAGAACATGATCTCCATGTACTTTTTTTTTTTTGGTAAATACTGAGGATTGAACCCAGTAGCATTCTACCTCTGAGCTATACCCCCTACCCTTTTTGTTTTATATTTTGAAACAGGGTTTCGCTAAGTTGCTGAGGCTGGCCTCAAACTTGAGGTCTCCTGTCTCAGCCTTCCAAATACTGGGATTACAGGTGTGCACCACTGCGCCCAGGACCAATTTTTAATATACAATTCCATACTACAAATAGAAAGTCATCAGCCTGGGTTCTAATATGTGGACAGGACCTTTCCATGAGGATATATGTGAGTGGTCGAGAGAATGCGATCTGCGGGGGGGGGGGGGTTGTGGTGGTGAGCATTCCGGGACTGAGTTGTGCTCTTTAAGGGAAAAGGAATTGACTGCTAGATAATCCAAGAGATTAGTGGGTAACCTAGTAGAAATATACTCAAGAAATTTAATTCCCAAGGGATAATTGAATGGTCTTGATGACAGTAAGCAAAGGAGTTTGTCAAACTCAATATATTTAAGAACTAATAATTTCTTGAAGTCTTATTATTTGCAGTTTTCTAAGCACCTTACATATATTATTTTGCTTATTCTTCACAACAACCCTATGAGGTGGGAACTGTTATTATTTCGAGAATTCTGTATTTGAGAGAGTTCTGAGTATACCCCGCCTCTACTGTATTTCCTCCCTGCCAGAACTGCTCAGGAGACGACTTACAGGCCTTGCCCACTTGGAGATTTGTAATGATTAATTGTTCCTTCCTTGTGCTTTATTTCCTTCCCAGGTCACAAAGCACTTAAAGCGTTATTGAGGTCGTTGGTAGATCTTCAGGAAGAGTTACTTTTTCAGTACCCAGACACTAGATATCTAGTTGATGGGACGAAGCCCAAAGCAGAAAGGTAAGGAGGAAATGGGTCTATGAGTTGTGTGTTTTCTTTTCATCTGGATAGTTTCCCATCACATGTGACAGGAAGCCAAGTCCTTTCCAGGCAGACAGATATCAGACTTGATTTTATAAAGAGCCTCTTAAATTTAGCTGGTGTCAGAATGACACATAAATTGGGAGTTTGATTTTTGGCTTTTTATCTTAGTTTTGCCTGTATCATTTTGAGGGCTTAGGCAAAAGACTTGTCTTCTGTTTAGCTCTATTGATATTAGCATATAAAAGTACATTTTGCTTATTAATGCTTAGTTAATGTTATTTAAGTACTTTGTGTACACATCATGGAATTACTGGTCACAAACATCTCCCTGAATGAAGGAAGAAGCAATTATTTTGAAGGGTGAAAAGATTTCAGAAAACAACAGCAAGCCGGGCATGGTGGCACACGCCTATAATCCCAGTACTTGGGAGGCTTGAGACAGGAGGATCCCAGGTTCGAAGTCAGCCTCAGCAACTTAGTGAGTCTCTCGGCAACTTCCCGAGACCCTGCTTCCAAACAAAAAAATAAAATAGGGCTGGAGGTATAGCCCGGAGGTAAAAGGTCCCTGGGTTCCACCCCCAGTAGCACAAAAAAAAAAAAAGAAAGAAAGAAAACAATAGCAAAGTAATTCTTTTCTTTTCTGAAATTACTGTTTGATGAAAGTTTTCCCTCTTGAAGCTTGCTTTCTGTGTACCTTCTTTTTTCCCTCAGGCTTGTCCTTTTTTTCATTATTTTCTGCTGAATGAGTTGGAGGGACAGAAAGGAAGTTCACATTTTGTTGAGTACCTATTGTGTGTTGGGTCAGTAATCTAGGAAGCGTAGTTGCCTGTGGAGTTGGAGGTTGTATTACATTCTTACGGCAGTGGCAGTTGCATATACAGTTGTCTCTGTATCCTTGGGGGGAATTGATTCCAGGACCCCACACAGATACCAAAACCTGCAGATGCTCAAGTCTCTTATATAAAATGGCATACTATTTGTGTAAAACCTTTCATGTACTTGAAATCATCTCTCGATTGCTTATATTATCTAATACAATATAAATGCTACATAAATACTTGTTATACTATATCATTTAGGGAATAATGACAAGAAAAAAGTGTCTTTGCATGTTCAGTACACATGCAGTTTTTTTCCCCTAAATATTTTCTGCCTGCAATTGGTTGAATCTGTGAAATTGGAAGCCTACAGATACAGAGGGCTGGTTGTATTATAGTTTAGTGCCGATTTCGGTACCTACCCTTTGAGTGTTCTTCACAGTCAGCTTCTCTTCCTTTGGTTCAACCAATACTATTCACCTTTCCTGAACAGTTGTTACAGAGACACTTTCTCTTATTGATTTGGGGATTAAGGTCATAGAAATATGATTATATGTTTAATTTTTAAAGACCCTTCTGTAACAGTATAGTGCTGGTTCATAGGCATTTCTGATAATGTTTTACAACCTCATTTATTTTTATGGTTTGCTTACCTTTAAAAAATATTTTGAAGTCCAAGTGCTTTTTATATTTATTTGAAGTTACTTGAGGTTCTTTCTTTTTTTTTGCAACACTGGGGATCGAACCCAGGGCCTTGTGCATGCTAGGCAAGCACTCTACCACTGAGCTACCTCCCCACCCCTTTTTATTTTATTTTACTTTAAGATAGAACTTCACTGAGTTGCCTGGGCTGGCCTTGAGGTTTTTTTTTTTTTTTTTTTTTTTTTTGCGGTACTGGGGATTGAACCCAGGTGCATTCTATGTCCGAGCTACACCCCCAGTCCTATTTTTATTCTTTATTTTGAAACAGGGTCTCACTAAGTTGCGGAGGGCCTCACTAAGTAGCTGAGGCTGGCTGTGAATCTGCGATCCTCTGGTCTCAGCCTCCCAAGTACTGGGATTACAAGCTTGTGCCACCATGCCTGGCTGGCCTTGAGTTGTTGATCCTCCTGCTTCAACCTCCTGAGTAGCTGGGATTACAAGCATGTGCCACCTTGCTCAGCTAACAGTTACATGAGCTTTTGATTGACCTCATGATCATTGTTTTCAAACAAAAGAAATGATCCTCATATCTCTGATGATATTTAAAATGTAGACAGAATAGCTAAGGCCTAAATACCATATGAACCTAGTTTTTTATTTAAGTATGCTTATTTACATTGGACTCAATGTTCTTACTGGCTTTCTAGGGAGGAGATTTCTAGTGAAGATGATGAACTAGTGGAAGAGAAGAAGCAGAGAAGGGCCCCATTCAAGCGGAAGCTAGAGACAGATGACTATCCCAGCTTCATGGCAAAGCGCTTTGCTGACTTCACAGTCTACAGGAACCGTACACTGCAGAAGTGGCATGATAAGACCAAGCTGGCTTCTGGAAAACTGGGGAAGGCAAGTGCGCGCGTGCGCGCGCGTGTGTGTGTGTGTGTGTGTGTGTGTGTGTGTGTGATAGATAGGTTGTGGTAACCTCAAGCAGTTGTAAGAGATTGGAACTATAGGTCGTGTATATGGATGTTGATATGATGTAATAGTAATCAGTCATTTCTGTTGCAAAATTTACTGAATTTCTACTACTGGGGTTTAAACCATTCAGACTTGAGATTTTAACTTTATTAGAAAGAATGTTTTATTTTTGAAATTGATGTTCAAGTGCTGAAAATATGAAATACTTTAAAGAAATGGATTTTAAAACAATTATTATTAAAGTAGTAAAAAATTAATCTCTGGGCATAAGTAAGTGATATGACTGCTTTAAGACTATTTTTTTTTCTTCTGAGAATAATTACGGCTACTCACAAACTCAGCCCTTAACAGAAAGGCCCTCCTAAAAGGACAATTGTCTATTTCTCTGCTGACACAGAGAGATAGAGAAGCAGTGTATCTGACATTGGTTAATGTTGTTGCAGGGTTTTGGTGCCTTTGAACGCTCAATCTTGACTCAGATTGATCATATTCTGATGGACAAGGAAAGGTTACTTCGAAGGACACAGACCAAGCGCTCTGTCTACCGGGTTCTTGGCAAGCCTGAACCGTCAGCTCAGCCCGTCCCACAGAGTTTGCCAGGAGAACCAGTAAGAGCTCTGTGATGCAGGGTGGTCGTGGGGAAGTTTCTGGGGGGCTAAGTGAAAACTTGGAGGTGTTATTTCTTAGTGAGGAGGGCCTCACTAAGTAGCTGAGGCTGACCTCGAACCCGGATCCTCTGGTCTCCGCCTCCCAAGTACTGGGATTACAAGCATGCGTCACCACGCCCGGCATGAGAAGTTGGTGAAAGAAAGGAACACTACATTACTTTACTGGATTGTTGGCAAATAGTGTGTGGGGGGTTAAAATGGGGCTTTTGTTAACTTTTGTGTTTTTCTCTTAATTGTGAGTTTGTTACAGGAATCTTGTAGTTAAAGCATTTGTAATCTAATTTTTTTTTTTTTTTGTGGTACCGGGGATTGAACCCAGGGGTGTTCTCCCTCTGAGCTACACCCCCGGCCCTATTTTTTGTCCTTTATTTTGAAACCGGGTCTCACGAAGTTGCGGAGGTCCTCACTAAGTAGCTGAGGCTGGCCGGGAACCTGGATCCTCCAGTCTCCGCCTCCC
The DNA here is from genome assembly GCA_004027185.1 of Glis glis. NCBI lineage: Eukaryota > Metazoa > Chordata > Mammalia > Rodentia > Gliridae > Glis > Glis glis. Next base: position 16,380 of record PVJS01027935.1, read on the forward strand.
AAGTACTGGGATTACAAGCATGCACCACCACGCCCGGCTTGTAATCTGATTTTTAAGATTTCATGTTTTTGTTTTTGCAGTGTTGGGGCTCAAACCCAGGGCCTCATGCATACTATTCAAGTGCTCTACCACTGAGCTCCATCCCCATCCCTTAAGCTTCAGTTTTAAAACTACTATAGGAATGTCAGTATTGAAGCAAGTGTGTACTTTGTCTTAATGTTTTCTGTTTAGATACTCTAGAAAAGGATCCAGAAGTGGAATATATTCTTCTGTTTTTTTTTTTTTTTTTTTTTTTTTTGCGGTACCGGGGATTGACCCCAGGGGCATTCTACCTCCGAGCTCCACCCCCGGTCCTATTTTTTTTCCTTTATTTTGAAACCAGGTCTCACGAAGTTGCAGAGGGCCTCACTAAGTAGCTGAGGCTGGCCTCGAACCCGGATCCTCTGGTCTCCGCCTCCCAAGTACTGGGATTACAAGCATGTGCCACCACGCCCAGCTATTCTTCTGTTTAAAGGAAACATTTTTATTTTTTAATTATAGAAGAAATGTATGCTTACTACTTCTGAAGTTCATATAAATGTAAAATGAAAAATTCTCCCAGCCGGGCGTGGTGGCGCACTCTTGTAATCCTAGTGCGTGGGAGGCTGAGACAGGAGGATCACAGGTTCGAGGGCATCCCCAGCAAGTAGTGAGACTCATCAACCTAGCAAGACCCTGTTTCAAAATAAAAAATAAATATAAAATAGGGCTGGGGGTGTAGCCCGGAGGTAGAATGCCCCCAGGTTCAATCCCCAGTACCACACACACACACACACACACACAAAAGAAAAATAAAAAATAAGGTTCTCCCTACTCTGAACATTCCATTCCTCAAATGATGTTAATAGATGTGACACGCTTTATACATGTAACATATACATACATGAAAATATGGTTGTCTTTTCTTTTTACTAAGATATACATACATGTGTATATAAATATATAAAATAATACAACTGTATTTAAAATCTTAACAACTTACTCTTTAAATTTAATATATTCTACATTCTTTTTATATATCATTACCTAGAGATCTACCTCATTTTTCCTAATGGCTGCAGAGTAATTCATTGGCATGAATGTATACTATAGTTTATTCAAACAATGGATAGTTATGTTGTTTCCAGTTTTAGAAACAGTGCTATAGAAAAATTCCTGAACATTTATATTTGTGTGTTTGTGTGAACATATGGGTAGATTTTTTTTAAATGAAAATGTTGAAGAAAGTACACTAAGTCCTGATAGATGTTGCCAATTTACCTCCGAAAAGGCTGTATTAGTTTCCAGTCCTTTGAGCAGTATTCTCCAGTCCTGAGTATTGCCACTCTAGAGATGAAAAGTAGTATTTTCTCATTTTAATTGGCATGGATTTAATTAGAGTGAGGTTAAGCTTATTTTCATATTGTTTGTGTTTCCTTTTCTGCCAACTGCCTGTTAATGTTTTTGCCCTGTTTTTCTATTGGACTCCTTTAAAAAAAATTTTTTTTTGAGTTCTTTATATCTTAAGGAAAACAGTGCTTTGACTGTTAGGACATATTTGCAGTGGCTATGTTACTTTGATAACCTTATTGGGATTTACTCTTTCCTTCTCATTGACACAGGAGATCCTTCCTCAAGTCCCTACCAACTCTCACCTGAAAGACTTGGATGAAGAAATCTTTGATGATGATGACTTTTACCACCAGGTAAAAACAGTGATTTTTTACTTGCTCTTTTTTTTGGTTATAAATTAGGTTTTAGCATTTTAAAACCACTAATAGAATTCTCTGAACAAAGGTTGCTTATTTTGGAAGGAAAAATCAAACAAGAAGTTAGAACTTGTTCAAAATTGACTTACTGTGTCATTCTGGATTGCTGCTTTTCTTCTGTTTTGTGTTTTCCTTTTGAAATGAAAACAGCTACAGCTACTGTTAGTTGTTGCTTGAGTGTAAATCATCTGTAAAACAGTTTTTCTGCTTCTTTGAGTCAAGTGGTATATTTTTTCTCAGCTGTTTTTGATATTGTTAACGAGGGACATTTTGTTGGTTATTTGGTTTCTTGTCCCGTTACTGTTAGAATAGGACATGGTGCCAAAGATTGGGATCTCAGAGTTCTTGAACTGCACTTACAGCTCTATAACCTATTAAGTCTCTTGTTTTTAATGTCTGTTTGTGCCTGTTCAGATCAGTTATGTTTGTATTGAGAATGTCTGCCTACTATTGATTATAACAATAGTATAATGCCTTCAGATGGAAAGAATCAGTGGAAGTTGAAATATGGTCCAGTTCTCAATATCTCTTCACAGTTAATCCCTTCAGTTCTTTCCCTGATATTACCTGCTGGCATAGATGCTATTTTTAATAAAACTGGTGACTTGACTATACATGTGGACTCAACATTTGGACTATTCTAAAGATCCCTTCCCGCAAAAAAGTAAACAGAAAAAATAACCTAAACAACTTCCTGCATTCCTGAGTCTCTTGATAAGTTACACTTCTTATTAAGAGATATGTTTTAGGCTGTGCCTTTTCTCGCTCAGTACAGAATTGAGCATGCTATTCTGTAGTAGAGAATTGAGCGTGCTAAATCAGGGATATACTGATTTTTGTTGAGCCATTGTTGTTTTGTTTGTTTTCTTTAGTTTGCTAACTTTTGCCGCCAGCGAACTTGCAACTGCTTGTTGAAGGTTTAGCCATGATGGCTGTACTATGTATATGTATATGTATATGTATGAAGAAACTTTTTAGGAAAATTACATGTAAAACCAGAAAAGGTGATTCTATAATGGGAATACCTCTGATTTTGCCCTAAAAAGAAAAAGAAAAAGAGACTTTCTGTTCATTCTGTAATATTCAATAAAATTATTGCCATAAGTGAGTCTGAAAAGAAGTGATGAGCGGGTATAGGAAGGACCGGTGTCCTCAGCGGTTCCCAGTCAGAGGCCCTGATTCTTTTCTTCCATTTCTTCTCTTCTTATAGCCATTTGTCAGAGAGTAGGGAACTCTATTTTGTGCTGGAGCGTCTGAAGAAGTGCCTGGTATGGGATATTAATGCTGTATAATTGTGTGAGATCGCAGGAGACAATCAAAAGCGTTCCAGTTGTCATTCATTGAAGTGTACATTGCTCGATGGGAGTGTGCCATAAATTAAATAGGCTTAGTAAAATAGACTGAAATTACTGGGGGAGTTACTCACTGGCAATCCTTAGCCCGAAAGTCTTTTTTTTTTTTCTTTTTTCTTTTTCTTCCTTTTTTTTTTTTTGCCTAGAGGTCTCTTTAAAAAAAAATAGCATTGCTTTATTGGCCCTTCATCCCAATTAATAATTTTAACTTCGATAAATTCTGATTTCAGAGTTATGACTAGTCACATCTTAGCTTTTCCCCTTGCTGGTTAATTGGGGTGCTGGGGTTAATCTAAATTAAAACTTAAACTAATAGAGGTCAGCAAGGCAGCTGAAACACCTGAGTGAAACAAATGGGGCTGCCAGGCGCAACTTTATCTTGGCTGTTTCCCAAGAGGGAAGTGGCAGCAAATTGGAGTTGTTTCAGCCTTCTGTAAAGGTGAATGATGGGTGACACTTGTTAATGTACAGCATCTCCGGAAGCATTCCAGATTGCTTTACTGCTGTACCAACTGCTGCCAGCCATGCACAGTCAGTAGGAACTGGACCAGTTGCCAACATCTGGCAGCACAGCGAGGAATGGGTGCAAGTCTTGAAACCCCACAGATTCTAAATATGGTGCTTAGAACTGTGCAGGCTTTAATCACTTACCACTCTTTGGCAGCAGGCTCCGACAGCTTATCCTAGCCTCGTACATCACATCCTGACATCTGCTGAGCTCAAGGCAGCTGCACATTCATTTTCCTTTCTTGCCTTTTCTCTTTGCTTCCTATTCCTCTTCTTTTTCCCACTCTCCCCTTGCTCCCTGCCCCCAGCCCCACCTCCCTCCAGCTCTCCTCCCCTCCCCAATATGCTTCTTGGGAGAGATGATCTGTAAAGATTACTGCTTCATTGTGTGCAAGTAATTGTGGTGATGCCAGGCCCTTGACAGACACAGCGTAGCACCTGTTCTGCTGACCTGGTTAATTTCTTCTGTTGAGTGGGATTTGCCAGAGATTGGAGCTGAAGCCAATTCAGTGATAAGGCTAAAGAAAATGGCTGTATGTTTTCTGTCACCTCCCAATTAAATTGGCTTCATAAAGTGCTTTCCTTTATTTGTCAGGGTAGTAAGCCTGAGCTAAGTGTTGCATTCAGAAGTGGTACAATGTATTACAATGGGCCCAGAGGTTTTATTTGTGTGTTTTTTTTTAACGTGGTCATATGGAAGAGCTGGGTGGTGAATATAATACATTTCATCTCTCTCTCTCTTTTAACCCTACTTGAAGCCAGACTCTTTGGGTCCATGTTTTGTAAGGAAGAGATTATAGCCACATTGAATTTTAATGTTTCATTGTAAGGGTTTAAAGGCTTACTTGGTTAATTCAGGTGTCATGAGGCTGTGTAAATGCCCTAACTACTGAGAATGATGTGTGGCGTCAGAACTGCCCCTCCCCATGTGTGTACACTCTTTCTCATTCTCTTTTTTTCTTAATGGGCCTTAAGTTACTACTAGTTTAGAAAAATATGTATTATTTAATAACTGTATATATGTATATGTGTGCATATATATTTTCACATACATGCTTGCAAACATATGTATGGGGGCACTGAATACAGTGTCAGGTATCAAGTAATCTTATCATTTTAGGGCTGAAAAGATGGTTACAGGAAAGGAAGTGAAGTCACTTCCTGAAAGTCACGTAGGAAATGGCAGCACTAGTACTTGATCTCAAGACTTCTCAGACAATCTTGTTCTATGTACCTCATTTCTTAAATATTTCATTCTTGAGTCATAAAAAGATTTCACTATAGTATTACAGTTTTCAGTTTATAAATAAATAAGCTTCATTTTCTTAGAACTGGAAGAAATACTATGTTGTTAGAAAGTAATTTTTTTTCTTTAGAAGGCAAATGATTTATTGAACTCCTGTTACTTAACAATTCTAATGAAAAAATTAGCTTTGTAGTTTTGTTACTGGTTTGTTTGGAAACTAGAATTGCTGGAAGCTTGAAGTATAGCCAGTGTTGAAGGTTTTATGAGAGGAATTGTTCACCTGCTACGGAAGAGCATTGTAAGGTTTTACTCTCAAATGGAATTAGTTTGCATTTGGCCTATTTCTTGTTGAAGTGCATCCCTAAAGACAATTTCACAAACATGAAGGTTGTAAATGACCATGAAGGATGAGCCATTCAGAAATGGTTTTCAGTACCTGTTTTTCATTTTCATGATCCTGTCTGCTACTTTATAACATCAAGTCCTTTTAAGATGTGTTGTCTGTATCACCACTTAAGGTTTTTCTTTTGTTTTGCTTTTTTAAACTATCAGATGATCTTTGACTTGATAAGCCTGAGTTCTTAAAGTATTGAGAACTCTAGGAATGATCCCTGAGAGGCTGAGACAGGAGGATCTCAGGTTCGAGGCCAGCCTCAGCAACTTAGCAAGACCCTGTTTCAAAACAAAAAACAAGAAGGGTTGGGGGTGTCGCATGGAGGTAGAATGCCCCTGGGTTAAATCCCCAGTACCAAAGGGGTCGGGGGGGGGGAATGAAAAGAAAGAAAGAAAAAGAAAAGAGTTGGGGGAAGAAGCAACATTTGCTGAGCACTACACTAGTTATGTACCAGCTCCTGGACTCAGTTGTTTTTTGTTTGTTTTTATGGTATTGGGCATTGAACCCAAAGGCAAAGGTGTTCTACCTTTGAGCCTCACCCCCAGCCCTATTTTATTTTTATTTCGAAACAGTCTTGCTAAGTTGCTGAGACTGGCTTCGAACCCACGATCCTCCTGTCTCAGCCTCCCAAGTACTGAGATTACAGGTGCGCGCCACCACATCTGGCAGTAGTTAGGTATTTGACATACATCTTTATTTAATCCTCATAAAATCTCAATATTGTGATATGACTGTACCTAGCAATAAGCTTTATGAAGTGACTGGTTTTATTCTTTTCATATCCCAGACCTCAAACTAGTTTCTTGTTACTAATGAGGTATTTTGTGCTGAAAGGACTAATTGAGCTCTGCTGTTGACAGATCGATGCCTGTACTTCTAAGGGTTCATTAGGATTTTGTATGTTGCTTCTAGCTCTGTGTCGTTTTGATGTGGTTTGTCCTGTCACTTTGAATCTAGCTAGGAGTGTCTAGAAAAAGGCATAATAGGTTTTGCTCTTTCGATGACCAGTTTCATGGGTTAAATTTCTCCTTTATTTGCCATCAGGACATGTCTATAACTGACCTTGCCACATGCTGGACTTCTGTATCCAAGACATTTAATAATGCCATAAACAAGTAATTACTAATTTGGTGAACTATTAAAAGTCGATAATGCTGAGAAATAGAGAAGAGGCAGGCTGTCTGACAAGATGGTTTTCTTTAATTAAATTGGTGAGTGATTAATATGGACAGTTGGGATGGTGGCTTTAATTGTATGCATTTAGATTTTAGTGTGCATAAGAGACATCTCGAGCCATCCCTGAAGTTAATGGCAATACAATATTATTCCTGTTGGTCTGTATCTTTCCAGTGGTCACATGATGGTTAATAACGTGTCTTAAAGTTTGATTTGAATCTGCTCCTGCTAATGAGTTAATGGAAAAGAGATGCCTTTTGTTAAGAGCCATCTTTGTTTTAAATTTTACTTTAAGATGTTGCTGTTACTTGAGATCTCAATAGTGTTTCTTAAAAATTGGATGAAATTTGCTAGGCACACGTGGTGGCGCACGCTTGTAATCCCAGTACTTGGGAGGCTGAGACAGGACAGGTTCGAGGACAGATCGCAGGTTCGAGGACAGCCTCAGCAATTTAGTGAGTCTCTCAGCAACCTAGTAAGACCCTGTTTCCAAATAAAATCAGTCTGGGGGGTGTAGCTTGGAGGTAGAATGCCTCTGGGTTCAATACCCAATACCACACACACACACACACACACACACACACACACACAAAAAGGTTGGATGAAATTTATTATACGTAGACCTTTTTGGTGAGTTTAGAGTGGACCTATGTATGAAGTACATAAACTTGAAAATTGAAATTATGGCTGAAGATATAGCAGGGAATTAATCAGTTTTCTTGGGGCATAGTAGTGATGTTAAAAAATCCAAAGTAAGAGCCGGGTGTCGGTGGCGAACATTTGTAATCCCAGTACTTGGGAGGCTGCGACAGGAGGATTGCAGGTTCGAGGACAGCCTCATCAACCAAGTGAGACCCTGTTTCAAAATAAAAATAAAATAGGGCTGGGGGTGTAGCTTGGAGGTAGAATGCCTCTGGGTTCAATCCCCAGTGCCACACACACACACACACACACACACACAATCCAAAGTAAATATCAGTGTCCAGTTAAACTCTCATTTTAATAATTTCAAGATTATTTGTGTGCCATATGTAAGAATTTTGAGATGCATGGTAGTTCTGTGCTGTGTCTTTTAGAGACATTCCAGTGATAATGCTGCTATTACATACCTGTCAGTGTTGAGGCTCAAATATGGTATCAGTATTGGCATTTTATTGCTAGCTTGAGCTCACTATTGTGGAGACTGCACAGAACAGGACAGAAGCCACATTTTAAATGCAGGGCTCAGAAGTTTCATCAAGTGGCAGCAGCAGGGGAAGGTACACATGGCTGGCCCGCATTTCTTTCACTTCCTTAATTTAAAAATCAGAACTGGGGATGGGGAGTAAGGCTCAGCACTTAAGCCTTGTCTAGCATGTTTGAGGCTCGGGGTTTGAATCCCCAGTACTGGGCAGGGGGTGGGGAGTAGATCAGGACTTCAGTACCACTACTTCATTTAAACAAAGGAAAAACCTCATAACAAAGGCCCAAACAGTACATGTATAGGTCTAGCTGGGAAAGAGATAAGAGTTGGCTTAGAACTGTTGAAGGAATTTTTAGCCGGGTGTGGTGGCGCACTCTTGTAATCCCAGGACTTGGGAGGCTGAGATAGGAGAATCGCAGGTTCGTGGCCTACTTAGTGAGGCCCTCCACAATTTAGTGAGACCCTGTTTCAAAATAAAGAATAAAATATAGGACTGGGGGTGTAGCTCGGAGATAGAATGCCCCTGTTTTAAAGGAATCATTCTGATGGTTGTGTTGTGAATAGACATGAGAGAATAGGAGGGGTAGGTGGCAAATAGGAGAGTACTTAGGAGGCGAGAGAAAGTTGTGGCTGCAGGATAGCTTTGGAGGGAGAAGTAGTTGCATGCTGGTGATGTGTTGAAGGTTGAGCTGGCCAGCTTTGCTGATGGATTGTATGTGGGATGTGAAAAGAGAGTAGTCAAAGATGACTTTAAAAGCCGGTGTGGTGGCGCATGCTTGTAATCCCAGTACTTGGGAGGCTGAGGCAGGAGGATTGCAGGTTGGCGGACAGCCTCAGCAAGTAGTGGGACTTTCGTCAACCTAGTGAGACCCTGTTTCAAAATAAAAATAAAACAGGGCTGGGGTGTAGCTCGGAGGTAGAACTCCCCTGGGTTCAATCCCTAGTGCCACACACACAAACAAAAGATTAAGATTTTTGGTCCAAACAATTAGAAGGATGAAGTTGCTATTTTCTGAAATGGGGAAAAATAGTGATGCTAGTTTGGAGGAGAAATCAAGAACCAGTTTTGGTTAAATTAAGCATCCTCCTCCCCGCTTATCTCATGGACCTGTGTTTGCTTTAACTGTTTTGATAACAAATTAGTTATATTAAGTTTATGATATCTCTGTCATATTCCTATGTATGTTTTTGGAATTCATGGGAAGTTGTAAGCCAAAGGTATAAATTTGAGACCCAGCAGCATATAGATTGTATTAAATGCCACACACTACATGATGTCACCCAGAGAATGAAGGTAGTAAAAACAGAGAATATATCTGGAGCCTGAGCTCTGGGCTGTTCAAACACTCATAGGTAGATGAGATTGGAAGGAGGCAGCAAAGGTGACTTAAAAGGAGCACCCAGTGAGGTAAGAGTGATTTGCCATGTCACAAGGAGGAGGAAATCCAGGATCATTGTGAGGCTAAACCTTGACAACAGCATTATAGTTAAAGGAAATTACAAACTGATATTTCTTGGGAAATTCAGGGATGGGTGTGTTGCTTGGTGGTAGAGCACTTGTCTAGCATGAGCAAAGCTCTGGATTCAGTCCCCAGCACTTCAAAAGCAAAAATCAGCAAACTCTAACCAGCAGCACACAAAAAAGATTATATACCATGACCAGGTAGCATTTAGATCAAAATGCAGCCCGGCTGCCGGGCGTGGCTGGCACGTGCCTGTGACCCTGGCACTTGGGAGGCTGAGACAGGAAGACTGCGGGCTCAAAGCCAGCCTCAAAATAAAAATAAAATAGGCTGGGGGTGTGGGTAGCGCAGATGTAGAATGCCCCTGGGTTCAGTCCCTAGCAACACACA
>PVJS01027936.1:0-25868 GCA_004027185.1 Glis glis
GTGTGTGTGTGTGGGGGGTCCCCATTCCTTAGTGTGGATGTGCATAGTGACTTCCAGAGTACAATGTGAAAAGGAAGAAGGAAAAAAGAAAAATGACTTTATCATGGAGAAACCTAGCAGACATTACCTGAGCCAGGTGATCAAGGTCATGTTGACATGATCACGTCAGTGATAGTCATGACAAATATACGTGATAGGACACAAATGGCACTTTATTTGGAGTCCTCTTCCATGTCTGCAAAAGCATCAGACAAATCCTATGAAATACCTCAAAAGTATTCCTCAAAACTGCTCACCAAAAACAAAGTCTAAGAAACTATCCCACTATCCCAGCCAAGAGGACCCTAAGAAATCCTGATGACCAAGTATAAGTACCCTGGATGAGATTCTGGAACGAAAGGACGTTGGGTTAAAACTAAGGAACTAAGACTGAGGATGTAGCTCAGTGGTAGAGCACATGCTTAGCACGTAGGAGGCCCTGAGTTCTAGCTGCAGTTCACACCCCTACACACACACACACATACCAAGCCAAACCATTAAGAAACTCTGGATGAAGTATGGAATTTAGTTAATAATAATGTATCAATACTGGCTTATTAGTTATAACAAATATATTAACATGTAAGATGATAATAATGGGAAACTGGGTGTAGAGTAAATGGGAATTCTATTATCTTTGCCATTTTTCTGTGAATCTAAAACTTCTAAAAAATAGACTTTATTTAAAAACATATGATTGACTTTGATGTTTCAGTTTCCATATTGACAGATGAGGCAGAAAGATATCATTGAAAGTTCTGTCCATCTTCAAAATTTGTTTTTATAATTGTCCAGATGGTGGCTATTCTATGCCAAATTACAACAAAAGAGATTCTAATAAAATGAAATCAAAGAGGAACCAAGATGAGCTCATTCACATCCACTCTCCCCTTGGGTACCAATGGCACCACTCATGCTATTAAATATGAACTGTATCTCCTGTTTCCTGTACAATTTAAATCTGCGGCCCTCGGAAACTTGGGACAGTGTCTTGTGGGAACTGCCAGTTCCCCGGAGCTATCATGGAGAGGGGCAAGAGTGCTGGCCTGTTGGCTGGGCGTGGTAGCACACGCTTGTAATCCCAGTACTTGGGAGGCTGAGACAGAAAGGATCACAGGTTCGTGATTATTAAGTGAGGCCCTCCACAACTTAGTGAGACTCTGTTTCAAAATAAAGAATAAAAAATAGGGCTGGGGGTATAGCTTAGAGGTAGAATGCCCCTGGGTTCAATCTCCAGTACCACACACACAAAAAAAGTGCTGGCCTGTTTTGGGCAAGTTCTGTGGTCCCAATCTCTGAAAGCTTTGTAAAATCAAGGCAAAATAGGTTCCTTTCCTGGTGAACTTCTCAGGATCTTTAATGCAAATGTGCATACTGAGGAGGACATTTGGCATCATTTTCTAAACTTCACTGACCACAAAACTATACTGGGAAAATTAAACAACAGCAACAAAACTGTATTGGGGGAGGGGAGCAAGGAAGGACATCTTCTAGGCCCAGGTTTCATGACACAGATCTGGGAAATGCAACTCCTAATGCAGCAGTCAAGCAACCAGAAGAGGCAGGGGAGGGGCCAACTCCTCCACAGGCCTCTCTGTGGCCCGGCCTCCTCACCACATCAGCACCACAGCACCATAGACACAGCAGTCACCACTATGCACCGTCTTAGCAATTGACGTAGCAGAGATAACTTCTACTTCACTCGTCCACTGTTCCATCTAAGTGTGCAGTTAAAAAGGTGCTGGGTTAGATAGAACAGTGGACAAGGAGCTGGGGCTAGGTGTGGTGGTGTACGCCTATAATTCCAGTACTTGGGAGGCTGAGATAAGAGGATCACAGGTTCGAAGCCAGCCTCAGCAACTTAGCAAATAAAAAATAAAAAGGACTAGGGGTATAGCTCAGAGGTAGAATGCCCCAGGTACAATCCTCAGGACCACACAAAAGGTGGGGGGCAAGGGAGGGTTACTGGCTTGAATTTATAAGGAAGGGCTATATAGTATTCGGGAGCTACTTCTTCAGAAATTGTGGATCCTGACAGTGACTGCCAGTAAGAGAAGTCCTCAGCAACTCTCAGGACCCTTGGTTCCCTCCTGGCCAATCCTCTGAGGACTACCAGCACAGCTGGAAGGTGTGAACACAGAGGAAACAAAACTCTTCTACTTCAATTTGTTCATTCTTCTTTACTTCATGCCATCAAATAGAATGACTTTCAACATTCAATTATGTATACAGTTCTGAGGTATGCAGAGCACTCTAAAATATTAATTAGGTTTAATATAAAGTTAATGTTGAAAGGAATCATCTTTTCCTAGACATTCTAACCATAGTTATAACTACTTGTTACACTCTGTCAATCATCAGATGTAGTCCAAGAGGTGAGGGTTTTATTTAATCAAATTTTTCAGATGGCTAAGTCCCTGAATAGGACCAGAGACCTGCCTTAGTATGCTCTTTGGGGTTGGGCTATTTTGTCGATTACTCAAATACTTGCTTTAAAAACACAGACATTTAGCCAGGTGTGGTGGTATATGGCTATAATCCCAGTACTTGGGAGGCTGAGAGAGGAGGATTTCAGGTTTGAGGTCAGCCTCAGCAACTTAGCAAGACCCTATTTCAAAATAAAAAATAAAAACAGCTGGAGGTATAGCGTGGAGGTAGAATGCCCCTGGGTTCAACTTCTAGTACCCCCCCACCCCAAAACCCACAGCAGTTTAAAAGAAAGCTAACAAAAATGAAAGGTATGTTTGTCTCAGAGAACTGAGCATAACAAATCTATAAGAACAAATAAATTTTTTCTTTGTGTTGGGCTTGGTGGTTGGTGTACACCTGTAATCCCATCTCCTGGGGAAGCTGAGGCAGTAGCATTGCAAGTTTGAGGCTAGTTTCAGCATCTCAGCAAGACCCTATCTCATGATACAAAGGGCTGGGGATATAGCTGAATGGTAAAGCACTTGCCTAGCATGTGCAGGGTTCTGGATTCAATTCCCAGTACCACCAAAAAATTTTTTTTCTCTAAAATTTCATGGTAGGATGCTAGGAGAATACTATAATCTTTAATAAGTCATTGGAAAAATTAGGACCATTTTAAATTTTATTGGAATGTAAAGCTATAAAAAAACAAGAAAGCTAAAAAGAAGCAAGACTTCAAAAGGTAATTTTGTGTATGTCTGTGTGGTACTGGGGATTGAACCCAGGGGCATTCTACCTCCAAGCTACACTCCCAGCCATATTTTTTATTCTTTATTTTGAAACAAGGTCTCACTAAGTTCCGGAGGGCCTCACTAAGTAGCTGAGGCTGGCCACTAACCCAGATCCTCCAGTCTCAGCCTCCCAAGTACTGGGATTACAAGCATGCGCCACCATACCTGGCATGAAAAGGTAATTTTAAAAGAAATTAGTAAGTAAAACTTAAGTCTTCAAGTGATATGTGCATGTATGAATGATATATCACTTTGAATCTCACTATGATGTATAATTACAATGCACCAATAAAAGTGTATATATGTGTGTATGTGATATATATATAAAATTCTATTTTATATATATAATAAGATTTATAAGATATATATTGAGAGAGAACCTAAGGCTTATATATTGTCCCTGGGTCTCAATCTCCCAGTTCTGAGATGATTAGGCAGAAAGTCTGAAGTCGATGGCTTGCGCACCACAGTTTGCCAACATCCACAGTCACCACTGGGGTTTTAACAAGGTGGACCCTTAGAGGGGTGCTGTGCCCCATGTTTGGGCTGTGTTGAGGCTCTTGATTAGCCAAAGAGCCTTTAAAGCTGTCTTTCTAGCATCTCAACCTCTGGTAGGCAGTTTCTGGGTTCTTTTATTGGGCTTCACAAAGTTGCTGAGGCTGGCTGTGAACCTGCAATCCTCCAGTCGGCCTCCCAAGTACTGGGATTACAAGTGTGCACCACCAAGCCCAGCTCAGTTTCTGGGTTCTGATACTCACTTGGGCTTTGTGGCTCCTCCTGCAGCCTTCCACATTCCTGGTTACCTGTTTATTCTCAATAAGCCCCAGAACAGAGTGCAGTTGCTGAAAGCAAGTGGGCAAGCCAAGCCAACTGTGAACAGGGCAGAGTCTAACTGAGAGACAGATTTCTCAGACTGCCATTCTGTTCCCACCAGCATTCTTACGGATATAATCTAAAAGACTGACCAGGTAAGTTAGAGAAAAGAAGATTTACTTTCTTATGGTTTCAAGTTCAGTGTATGTGAGGCCGGGGACCTCAGATATCAAGGCATGGCGACAAGAAGCGGAGAGAGGAAAAGCACAGGAGCTGTGATCCTTACATCATGGAGGCCAGAAGCAAGAGCAGGAGCAGGGGGAGGAGGAACCATATATAATCCCTAAGGATACCCCAGGGATCCACCTCCAGCCACACCCTGCCAGCCCAGGCCACCACCCAGATAAATCCATTGTAATGGGATTACAACCCTCACGACTCAACTATATCAACCCTGAATATTAATAAATGAGCTCTTTAGGGGACATTTTATATCTAACTATAACACACTCAGACAACAAAATTGAAAATATTAATTCCTTTCTTGTAGCAGCAGGGCAAAACCTGTGCTGGGCCTCAGCATGTTTTCTCATCTAATCCCTCATCCCTCTATGGCGCAGGCCCTGTAAATGTCCTGCTTCACTGACAAAGATGCAGAATAAGCCTCTTTGTGCTGATGCCTCGGCCCCAAGCCTGCAGTCTTTCTGGTATGCATGTTGCCTTCCAGAATATAATGCGAGAAGCATAGATGGAAGTGTGCCCTTCAAGAATTGCAACAGTATAATACAATGTCCCTCCTATGTTTTCTTTATTTTGAAACAAGGTCTCACTAAGTTGTGGAGGGCCTCACTAAGAAGCTGAGGCTGGCCGCTAACCTGCGATCCCAAGTACTGGGATTACAAGTGTGCGCCACCACGCCCGGCTCCCTCCTATGTTTTCTAAAGCAAAATGGCAGTGACGAGGCTAAGCCATTAGGCTAAGATCTCTCTTTCCAAACTTTCAAATTTGGAAAGCATAAAGAACAACTTTAAACATGATGTAAATGGCTAAACAGGACCAGATATTCAAAATAAATGTTTCTGGTATTAACAGTCTAATAAGATGATGTTATAAGGAGGGGGGAAATTAGTATCTAGTCTTATTTATCTCTGTCCTTAAGCAGAAAGGAAGGAAAATTTATAAATATGAGTAAAAATAGGATAATCAATTGGTGACTAGGAGTTCACAAGAGGGTTTGATCCTTTATGTATGCTAAAATATTACATATATACTCTATTTTCTTGAACACGATTATAAGGCAACTTTTTTACTACTATTAGATATTGATTTTCTTTGAATTACTTTAATAACTACTAGTTGGAAATACTTCACAACATGATAAGTAGACTCTATAAGCTTTTCTGCTATAGCTACATAGAGGAGACAGCTCCTCTGTCTTCCGACAGAACCTAAACATTCAGGTTCTCCTCAAATTAAGACTAAATCTTTACAATTGGTAGAAATTAGAAGCATGAATCAATCATTACAGCTCGCAGAAAACCAACAAGCAGTTTCGGTTATTTTTCTTCTATGTAGCATGAACTGACCAGCCGTACTAAGCTGTTTTCATGCTTCCCCCTCCAGAGATGTCACTTTCCTGAAGAATTTCTACCAACATACAACCAATTTGTTCCAAAACAAATATTCCCTTAAAACTAATTTTTATTATTTTTCTATCCACAACATCTTAAAGTAGAAAATGCAGTTTTTCAAAGCAGAAGTGCATTTCCATTTATCCCCAAGTAGATTTTAATCAGATTTAGTCCAAATGCCACTTAATGACTACGTGTTCTACCCAGATAACAAGACAAGCTGTTAACTTACCATTTGGTGACAAATGCCTCTTTCTTCATGTTTTCCCCCACTGGCGTTATTATTAGCAATGAAGAGAGTGACTTACAGGCAGATTTTTTCAAAGGCTAATGCAGAACAGGGTAGATTTATTCACTCAAATTTTCCCTATGATCTGCAAAATATTTCACTTAGATTATCGTGATTTCCTAAAACTGAGTTAGATATTTACTGGAGGGACATTTTCTAAGTATGCTATTAATTAGTTCTTTTACTCCACAAACACGTAGCACAAGAAAAATAATGTTGAATGAGATACTGAATAGACTGTGCATGCAAGTAGAGCAGGGGCCCACCCACCCTGCTCAGCATGTGTCCCAAGGCCCGTCTAACACTAGGCTCTGTCCACAAGTATTTACTGAAACATGAATGACAAATCTCTACCCTCAAGAAGTTCAAAATCCCTGAAGACAAGTGCAGATAGAGCAGCAAGCAAAATAAATATGACTCTGTGATACATATTCTATTGGGGGTGGTGAGGTAAGCTAAAACTACATTTCTAATATAATTTAAGTGATAGGGGCTCTAAAGAAAAGAAAAAGGTAGTGTAAGGGGATGGTGAGCTTGGAAGAACTTTCAGATGAGCCAAGATTTAAACTAAGTGAGGGAGCAAGTCTTGCAAATATGTTAGGTAAAAGTGTTCTACACAGAGAGAATTAATTAATTCAAAGGCAACTAAGCCAGTGTGGTGTCACACTTCTGTAATCCCTACTCAAGAGGCCTAGGCAAAAGGCTCACAAGTTTGAGGACAGCCTGGGCAACTCAGAGTAAAGTAAAATGGACTGGGGATGTAGCTCAATGGTAGGGCACTTGCCTAGCATGTATGAGAACCTGGATCCCCAATACTGCAAAAAAAAAAAAGGGCGGGGAGGGCGCGAGGAAGGGAGGAAATGTATATGCAACTAATGATAACACAGTTTGCAACTCTTATAATAAGGTGAGTGGCTGAGTTTGCATTCTACCCCAACTCCATTTCTTCCTCTGGACACCCAGCAAGACCATACATCTCAGCTGATCTTGCAGTTTGGTGGCTTTGTGACTTGTCTTTGCCAACAGACTGTGAAAGCAGTGGCACATGCCCCTTCTGAGGCAAGGAGTTAAGCACACGTGTACTCCACGCTCTGCTTTCCCCCTTTCCCCGTGCAGTACAGTGCAGTGGGGTCAGCAGAGCCACAACAGGGAAGCCTGGGTCCCTGCATCACCGCATGGAAGAGCCCTCCACTGACCAAGCGGGCAGCAAGGCACAGCAAGTCTCTCCCCTACTGGCTATGAGTTCCTGAGAGCGGGGTCAGATCATTTCTATTGTCACACCTCTAGAATCTGGCACAATTCCTGGCAAGTGGAAGATGTTCAGCACTCACTGAAAAATTCTACTGAACCAACGACCAAGCCAATTAGGTCTGTCATAAAGAAACTGAGGAAGGGGAAGGGACCAGCCAGGGTTCATGATAGGGAGTTCTTCTGTTTGTTTGTTTTGTTTTGAAGTTAATAGTCTTCTGGGAGAAGGAAAAGGAGGAGGAGGAGGAGGAGGAGGAGGAGGAGGAGGAGGAGGAGGAGAAGGAAGGAGAAGGAGAAGGAGAAGGAGAAGGAGAAGGAGAAGGAGAAGGAGGAGCACCTAGCATTTACAACAAGGAACAGACATACACTGTAATTTCTGAAACAGCAATGCTGATGGTTGTGCTGAGGTTCACAGCCATCCCCAGCGCTGCCGGCTCCAAGTCATAGTTCATGAGGCTGTAAAAACAGAGTCCGAAATTGCTTCCTTGGTAAAGGTTTCTTATTAAAAATGTGTGTGAACAGTGACAGCCTGACACTGTTTCGCTCTAGTACAATGCAGCCAATGCTAGACCACCATGCGTGGGCATGCCACTGGGTGTTGGGGGTGTCACTGTCACCATGGGTCACAGCAGGAAAAAGACAGGAGGAGCACCCTACTAGTGGAGCTACGTCTTGACAGTTCATCCTTCACCCATGTTCTGCACATCATCCTCATCTAAGCCAGTGTTTGTTTTCAGTAAACCAACCATGACACTTTATACTAACAAACTGAACTCAAATCCTTTTGAATAGGTTTCAAGTTTGTCTTTTCATTTTTAATCTAAATGCCTGACTGTGCTCAACTGTCAGGCCGCATGCATGAAACACTGGCCAGATGACAGGCTGCTTTTTAAGGATGGGCAAGTGTCTTTGCAATGATAAATGGGGTCACTGGGGTAGGTATTCTTGGCAGAGGAGAGAACATGCACAGTGAGGAAGAGCATACAAGAGACATTTGAGGGACACTGATCCCAAAATGTCCCCATCTTGTGTACCTTTCATTCAGTAAACATCTGTTAAGCACCCACTATGCACCGGATACTATTGTAGGTGCCAGAAACCCAAAGCCTGGTAAAGCCAGGCCCTGAATGGGAGGAATCTTAAAGTACAAATACAAAGAGGGGTGATTCTGTGGGGCTCAGGACACTGTGGCTGAGGCCTGACATCGCAGCAGTCACTCCAGGCAGACTCGCCATGGGTGGGCACATTCCAGCGGAGGAAGATGAGCAAAGGCAGGGAAGAGCGTGGGGAGTTGGTGGAACTGCAAACAGCCCATCCCCGGAAAGCAAGCTCCCTGAGGACAGGACTCACTCCATTCACTGCTGACTCTCCAGTGCTACAACAGGACCTGGGCTTGGCAGATTCTGAGAGTGTGGGGAGTTGGGGCAGAGGATAGGTTAGAAATTGGACTGGAAAGAGGCATAGACCACTGGATCACAGGCCTGACCAGGGAACAAGATTAATTTGTTTTTTACCAGAGCACTCTGGTTGCAGGGGTGTGACACCCAGTCCCCAGGAAAAAGGGGACAAAACCTGAAATGAAACAAGAAGAGGGGTGGAGTGTAGAATGAACATCACAGGACTAAGAACTATGTGGAGAGGATTTAGAGGGCTTTTGGTGCAGGCACACACACACATGTGTGTGTGTGTGTGTGTGTGCGTGTGCACGTGAGTGTGCATGTGTGTGTGTGTGTGTAAGTACCTAAGAATAGAATCTAAGACGAGTCCTAAATTTAAAGAAAAGCATATTTGGGTAAAACAACAATAATTCAATTTTTCATGTTACATTTGAGATGCTGCGGAGTTTTCTGAGACGAAATGTCCAAAAGGTAGTTGGACATGCAGGTGTGATGCTCCAGGAAAGGGTCTGGCCTGGGGTCAGAAATGGAAGGACTAACGGCATTCAAGTGACTAGCTAATGTCTTGGGAGTGAATGAAATTGCCCAAACATGGCCACCACTTACTGCTGTGCAAGTTGTACACTGCACAACTCCAGAGCTCCAGTTACCTGAAGTCACTGTAGTTTTGTGCAGTTATTATGCAATTTTCTGGTAGATGACTATAATGTATTTTTGAGGGAGGGATATTTCTTTCTAATTCATCAGAGTCACTGGATAGGGGAGGAACAGGCTTGCTGAAAGAGCTGCCAGAACAAGCAGAGATGAGAACGGGGAAGGAGAAGAAAAAGGGAGAAGGCAGGTGGGGGAGGAGAGGGGCAAAGCAAACCCATTTTTGTTTAGGCTTCCTTTTAGAACTGATCTAGAAAAATAAAAATCTTACATTCTCTGCATTTAACAATTTAGCTCAACAATTTTATTTATCTATTTATTTAAATACTTTATTTTGGTTAATTAATGTATTTGTTGAGACAGGGTCTCAGTAAGTTGCCCAGGCTGGCCTCAAACTCACAATCCTCTGCCCTCAGTCTGCTGAGTACCTGGGATTACACACCACCACGCCCAGCTTCAACCATTTTATTAGCCCCTAAAACTTATGGTCTCAACAGACTCTGTTAATACAGGAAATATCCAGAGTTTCCTGCAAACAGTGCTCCTCTGCCCTCGTGGAGAGCTCAGCATTCTCTGCTCGGCTCTGAGGTTCGAGGGCTGGGTTTTCCTTCTTTAGTGGTGATGATGACAACAATATCCCCACACATTCATTCACACTCCCATGTACACAGCAAACAATTCTTTCAACTTGTGCATATGAGAATAGAATAAAAAATCATCTCAAGGCATTTTCAAATAGCTTTTCTAAAACTAGAAATAAACATACGTAAAGTGCCACCTGTAAGGGCACAGGACGTGGTAAGCTGTCCCAGCAAGAGGCGCTGCATCAAGCCCATGGTTCAAGATGGGATGATTCTGCTCCTCCCCCCAGGGGCCTCTGACAACAACTGGAAACATTTCGGTTGTCACTGTCGGGGTCTGGGTGCTACTGGCACCCAGAGGGTGGAGGCGAGGGATGTCACTAAACATCCTAAGGTCACGAGGCACCTCCACCGCAACATGACCCCGCCCACAATGTCAGAAGTGCTGAGGTTGAGAAAATCCATGTTAAACTACAAGCTCCTTGAGGCCCAGAACCAAGAAGTATTGCTTGGCACAAAGTTAACATAAAAAAGAATAAAAGTTAGATAAGACAAAATAAGATAGGAGATAGTTACCACCCTTTATCAAACAAATGAGCAACAGTTTCACGGGTTTACTTCTTCTGCTAGCACTCCCTTTTTTCAACACTCCAAATTACAGGAAACCCATCACAAGGCCTTAGAAACCTACATGATGTGTACAGTCCAAGTGCTTTTCTATGAAGCAAATTCTGTCATTTCTGTCACATCCTTGCCCAAAACAAATAAAACCTTTGAAAATAATAAACATCTCTTCCTGTGTAAAATCCATTATTTCCCACAAATCACATAAATAATAAACAGTGGTCTACTGTGAAATACAAACAGAGCCACTTTGATCATTGCTTTCCAACATATTAATAAGTGCAATTCTGCCTGTTAATTTAGATTAATGAAAAATTTCAACAGAACAAAGTAGAATCAGAAGCTAAATAAAGGTGATCTAAGTTCATCTCACTGAGTCCTTTCATCTCACCAATTACTGCTTCCCATGCTTAACCTCAAAAGCCATTCATCCAAAGTCCCCAAACTTAAATGAGGGTAAATAACATTCATACATTTTTTAATGGGGCATCTGATTTAACTTCTGCCATTTGCTTGGGTCCTGACACTAAAATTAATTGTGTTCATAATTTTTAAAGTTCTACTTTAATGTCTATTGTCAGTACACTAAAAACAATGAAAGCCCTGGACAGTCATGTCCTCAGTCTTACTGTTAAAGGAGACAGGATATCCACCCCAAAGCAGCACCTTGCAGTGACTGAAGCCTTTGTGTCCCCGAGTGTGAAGACAATGGCTCCCTTAGGCGTCAGATGCCCTGGAAGTAGGACAACAGCTGAATGGATTTTCATGGGACATAAATCACTTTCCCACTACCTGCCACTTACAAACCTGCTTCTCATGAGCCTCGCTTCCTGCACAATGTGGCTCACAGTGGCCTTTGTGACAGCTATGAACAAGAGGGCTGTTTGCGTGAGTAAATAAAGGGCATTTTCCTTTTGATACAGATTTGCTTTTCTCCCTTTCTGCTGTGAAATTCATCTTATTAAAATCACAGACACCTTAAATTCCCACACGTCAGTTAAATTTTAAAACTCTTAAATACTTGCATGCGTCACATAACTGCTGCACGTTTTAATAAGATTCCTGAAAGCAGACTGTCCTGATCGTTTTCTAAGATACCTCCATATGGATCCGATCTCTAGCTCTTACCACTTTACATGAGAACTTTTAAGCAACTTCTCATTCCATTTGGGGAATCTTAAAGACTTCAAGAAGAAAGAGACACACAGCAGACCACACATTTACTGACTGAGAAATTCTTCTCATGGGTGGGTCTCTTAAATTCACTTAATCCAGTTAGGCATAGTGGAGCACACCTGTAATCCCAGTATTTGGGAGGCTAGGACAGGAAGATCACAGGTTCGAGACCAGTCTCAGCACCTTAGAAAGACTTGCAGCAACCTAGTGAGACCCTGTTTCAAAATAAAACAAAAAATAAAAAGGCTGGGGGTGTATCTTGGAGATAGAATACCCCTGGGTTAAATCCCCAGTACACACAAAAAAATTCACTTAATCCTCTTGAAACCAAATCATCAAAAGAATAATGATTTAAGCTACTGTTGCTGATGTGACACCATCCATTGCTCTTTGATAAATTCAGTGTGATTTAAAGTAGGAATTTCAGATACTTCTTATAGAAACTGAAAAATTGCTTGGGGTTTTGCAGCTCTTTTCACAAGCCGTTGAGGCCCCCAGGGGTGGCCTAAAAGTTTCCAGTAAGCAACGATGCCTGCTGAATAGGCTGCCTCTCAGCCCAGGTACCTGTGTTCCCCCTTCACTGTTGGCCCAGAGCACAGGCCTCACCTGCGTGGCCAACTCAGATGCTGCTGCAGGGAAGCGGCCCCCTCACAACAACAGCGCTTCTCTGTGAGCCACACACCCAGGCTCTCATGCACGAATCACAGAGCAACTTAAAATAAGCTTGGATAAAAACGCCAAGTGGGCCAATCCAGAGCCAGAAGGAAACACAAGGGAAAGTTCTTTAGTTCTAGTGAGAGGAGAAAGCAGCAGCAGGGTGCAGCTCAAAGGGAAAGCGAGGACAGACAGGAGGCCGGGGCTGTGAGCTGGGCTGCTCCGAGGACAAACAGGAGGCCAGGGCTGTGAGCTGGGGCTGCTTCAGGGAGCAGGGAGAGCGAGATCACAAGTCCTCATAATCCATGCTTAGAATTCTAAATTCTTTCCAGGGTCAGGGAAGCAAGTGACATTTCCCATAACTAAAGCAAAACAAGAGTTATGTGTGCTGATTGTGCTAAACACAAAGTAGAGCCCCAGCATAAAGTGGCTAGAAATCAGTCTCTGCCTTGGCTCATAAAAGCCTTGGGGATGGGAGCGGGGTGTTGGCCTAAAGGACTCTCATAGGAAAAACACATCCATGAATGAACAGACCTTTGCATCAGAAAAGGATGGCATGGAGACGTGGCCACAGCCTTGAGAATAATGCCGATGGCTGGGGCCAGCGCATGTGATTCCAGTGTCAGCCCAGTGCCCAGCTGGAGCAGCCCTGGGAAAGAAAGATACCATACAGAGGAGAAGCGGAGGGCCAGAGCCCAGTGAAGTGGGTGACAAATTGGTGCGAAGGCACCACAAGCAATAGGCTTGTTTTCTTGCACAGCCTAGGATCTGAGAGGCTTTTACATGGGAGCCCGGGTGCCCGGAGGCAGGCGGGGGGCATAGATGCAGCCGCACCTTCCTCTGAGAGGCTGGGATGCTGTCGCCACCAGTCCAGCAGGGACAAAAGGCAAACAGAGATGCCGGCCTTGGGACAGGTGGGGACACGGCCCTGGGCAGAGGCAGCCCACGCAGGACAAGAGATTCAACCCCACACACAGTACATTCCCTGCAGGCCAACAAACGTGCCTTGGCCCCAAGTGGAGGATCAAATACTGAAGCCGATTGTTGCACAAACAGCTGTGCTGCTGCCCACGCCAAGCACAGGAGCCACAGCTAGAAGTCTTCCAGGGTGTGTGGCTCCTGAGCAGCAGGAAACAAAGCTGCCTGGGGCTGGAGGGCTGGAGGGCCAGCTCCTGCAAGGGTGTGCAGTAAATGTTTGCTATTGGCTTAAGTCTCTCCCCCCTGCCTGCCCCCAGCGGAAAAGCCAGCGGCAGGAACAGAATGAATAACTGTTAGGCTCCTGAAGATACACAAGTGTGAAGTCTGCTTCCTGCCCTCAAAAGGCTGACTGTCATGCAGGCCAGACAGTGTTTTCTAAAGTGTGGGTACCTCTCACAGTGGAGAGTCAACATCAGTTAAATGGATCAAAATCAGCAATTTTTTTCTTGCATTACTGGGGATTGAACCCAGGGGTGATCTACTACTGCACTATATCCCCAACCCTTTTTATTTTTTTGTTTTTGAGACAGGTTCTCATTAAATTGTCCAGGCTGGGCTCAAACTTGCGATCCTCCTGCCTCAGCCTCCTCAGAAACTGGGATTACAGGTGTGTGTCACCATGTCCAGCTCAGCATTGTTTTTATACACATACATGAAGAATAGAAAATAATGTTGCTGTGGAACTTTTAATTCAAGTGTGTGTGCTCACTACCACCAAGTCACAAAGTTAAAATACAGTCGCGATCCAATAAAAGTATAAAAAAGTGTATATATAGATAGATGGAAGCTAGCTAGATGATGATGATAGATAGACAGATATCTATCTGCATTACATAACAATGTTTCGGACAACTGGTCAAATAGAAGACAATGGTCCCATATGATTATATGATTATATTGCCTAGTAACATTGTAGCCACCGTAATTTGGGTAAGTACACCCTATGATGTTCACACAATGACAAAATCATCTAAGAACACATGTCTCAGTACATATCCCTGTTGTTAAGCAACACATAACTACATACTTGTTAATGTTGTTAATGTGAGACTAAGTAAAAATAAGTGTGAAAGTTCCGGTCTACTGAAGAGGGCAGGAACATCTAACCATTTACAAAGAACTTTCACACACTGTTTTCTGGAATCATCCAGAAACTCCATGAGGCAGCCATTATGATTATGCCTATTTTTTTCAGTGATCCAGAGAGTATAGCCAACATGTTCCAAGGGGTACAGCATGGGTCAGCCTCGTGTACATCCTCGAATACCACCGGAGTTCAGAGAGGACAGTGAGCTAAGCATGTGGGAGAGGGAGTGCGGCAGAAGGCACGACATAACAGAGGCTCGGAAAGGTAGGTAGGACTTGGCTGGGCCAGAGATGCAGAAACAGACTGGGCTAGCTGGGGGGTCAGTCAAGAGTTCAGTCCGCTGTAGCAGAGGGCACTGGAAGCTCAGAGCAGACTATCGGAGTTAGACCTAGGCGGTCCCTACTAGTCCTGAGACTGGACACAAAACCTAACGCTGAGCTTCCCTTTCTTTATCTGTGAAGTAGGGAGAACACTATAGCTTCACAACCACTTATATGAAATGCTTAGGACTGGAAACATTTCAGGTTTTGGAATTTTCTGTATTTGGGAATATTTGTATAGACTTTAATGATTTGAGTATCCTTAATTTGAAAATCCAGACCAGCTCAAATTTTGGATTTTCTGGTTAAGGATATACAACCTGCAGTACCTCTTCAAAGAACACTACATGGAATCATGTATGTAAAATGCCTATGCTTAAAAATGAAGTCACAGCCAGGCATGGTGGTGCACACCTATAATCCCAGCAACTTGAGAGCCTGAGGCAGGAGGACAGAAAGTTTGAGGCCAGCCTTGGTAACTTAGTGAGACCTTGTCTCAAAATAAAAAATAAAAAGGGCTGGAGATGCAGCTCAATAGTAGAGCACACCTGGGCCCCACTCCCAGTACTACATGCACACACACATGCACGTGCACGTGAAGTTCTCCGTGCAAAATCCTGCACTGATAAATAAAATGAACATGTGTCCCTTTCTTTGGCCCTTACAACAAACTTAGAGATAGTCAAGATGGGTTTTTAGAACAGGAAACTCCAGCCGAGAGGCAGAATGACAGATGCTGGGAATTCTATCCAGGCCCTTTATTCATAGAGAGAAGAGCAGAGAGTAAGGCTGACGGGCCTGAGATGCTGACCCAGGACACAGGCCAGGCAAAGAAATGTAGACCGCCAGCAACAAGAGCCCAGGCTTAAAAGGTGTTTGAGGAAAGGAGTTGGGGGCAGAAGGTTGTGGAGGAGAGATAGCGAGGTTCTGAAATGAGGGAAATAACTGCTCTCAGAGCTAGACTTTAAAAGCCAAGATATGCAAAGTATCCTAGAGAAACAGCTCTAAGGTCTATAAAATTGAAAATATTAGATCCAGGGGCAAGAATGTCAATCAGAAGGGGAATGGTCAGACTCGAGAGCAGAGAGAAGCAGATGTTCAAAGAGAACCCCAGTGGCCTTGTCGCCCCAGCAACATGATCAGGGAACAGGTTTGGAGGCTGCAGGCCCTGCTGGCGAAGTCAGGCCCTCTGGGGGAGGCCGCGGGCGGTGAGGCTGGCCCAGTTGGGTCTTCCCACTGGTAAAGTCTACTGACTGTGAAACAAAGGCCGCAGACCTAACCTGATGCCATCTGACACTTAACTCCTCTTTGTTGCAATTCCATACAGGCCAACTAAGCATCTGATTATGATTTGGTTTCCCACGCAGGCCTGGCTGCAAGAAGAAAATGTATACCGGTTGTTCCCACACCAAGAGTCCCAGGCCATGTAATGGAAATAGAAACAGTTCTATTCTCATTTTAAGTCAGTAAGCTGCAACTGGTTTTATGATCCACTTCCTGAACACGGTGCGCATGATGGAGAGATTAGATCTTTTTGTGCTCATAAAATCGGTTTCTGGGCCTACAGGGCTGAGGGTCATCCAGGGACCAAGCACATCCATTGGAACACACCAATGCAGAACTCGGAGAAACCCACTCTGACCATCGATGGGGTGCCCTAAGGGAAGGGACGTTGAAAGCAGTTGGGTCTGGCTGCAGCGGGTAGTAGAGTTAGGTCACGTCAGCAAGCCAGCTCCAAGGCCACATGTAGGGTAACCAAAAGTGCATGCTAGAGTAGAGGCAGTAGAAATGGAGAAAGAAGAGGAAAATACATAAGGAACATCAGGGTAAGAGATGATGCTAAGGGTCTCTATCTCAGGACTCAGAACAGGACGCTCCACTCCTATAAGACACAGAAGAAGGGTTGTTGAACTTGGATTTGGTTTGAGACACGTTCACTTGAGATGATACTATAGTAACCATGTCCAGTGCAGTGACTGGTTGGGACTATGCAGGTATTCATTACATGGCTGGTCACTCTGTTCATCCCTCACCACTCACTGAGCATCCCTTCCTTCACAGAGCTGACAGCCTGGAGTTCACAAATCAATTTACTATTTCAGTAAATATGGTGAGAGCTGCGATGGGCGTATGCACGGGGTACAGTGGGAGCATGTAACACAATGAACAGTGTGTGGGGTGGGGAGAACCAGCCCTGTTCAGGCAAAAGAGATGACTCATTTTTAAGGAGGAGAATCGATGCTATTTTTTTTTTCGGTACCGGGGATTGAACGCAGGGGCGTTCTACCTCCGCGCTATGTCCCCGGCCCTATTTTTTATGCTTTATTTTGAAACCGGGTCTCACGAAGTTGTGGAGGGCCT
The DNA here is from genome assembly GCA_004027185.1 of Glis glis. Taxonomy (NCBI): domain Eukaryota; kingdom Metazoa; phylum Chordata; class Mammalia; order Rodentia; family Gliridae; genus Glis; species Glis glis. The sequence goes on from PVJS01027936.1 coordinate 17,050, forward strand.
CGCTAAGGAGAGAGAGAGAGAGAGAGAGAGAGAGAGATACAGGGAGAGAGACAGGGAGAGAGAGAGAGAGAGAGAGAGCTGAGGCTGGCCACGAACCCGGATCCTCCAGTCTCCACCTCCCAAAGTACTGGGATTACAAGCGTGCGCCACCATGCCCAGCTGTATCAATGCTATTTTTTACCTTTTTGAATTTCTGAATCCATGGAAATGTTGATTTTTAAATCAGACATTAGATCATATGTAACTTTACTTCCTTTCATCCTATAATTGGTGAAAATGAAACAGCAAGAGGACTGGAAACTATGATTTTACCTAAGACATTGCAGCAACATGTGTAGAAACTCCCAGTAAGATGATAAAGGTACGTGCCGGATCTGCGACGGCACATGAAAAGACAAGCTCCTAACACGTGAGCCAAAATCCAAACCCCAGGGCACCCTGTGCGTGGAGACCACACACTCGCCTTCATCAGCCGACACAAAACTTCCAAACTGCAACTCACATTCGCTATTTAATCCCCCAGTCAGTGAGATTTTAAAACATCACAAAATCTCAAAGATAATAAGAAAGGCAAAATGAGAAAGCAAGACAATTTCAGGGCACAGTTATCTTGCAACCCAACTGATTTTTTCCAAAAGGGTAAGGTCAGGTATACAAAGAAAATATGTGAGGGCCACCAAAAATTGAGAATTCTGGAAATACAAAGAATCTTCTTCAATCACCATGACAAGATAAACAGCAGGAAAATATAGAGCTGAGAGCTCTGAATGGAAGACATTTAAAAAATGCAGAGACTAATAGCAAAAAGTAGAGATAAAGACAGTCTTGATTAGAGTTCATACTTCCTGCCTATATTTTCTCTCTCCTATCCCCATCTTCCATCCCAGTATTAGTATAACTTACCTCTGTGTTTGCAGAAGATGTGAAAATTTGAGAGCAATTTTTTCCCTTATGCATTTTATAGCACTGCATATACCCTCAAACCCCTTTGCCTCCGGTAGACGGCTCTTGTTGGGATGCATTCTTTACTTGTCCCACAGGCTAAGGCTGAGAAATGTTGCAGGAATCTGCCTAGGAATCCCTTATTATATTCATTATGGGGATTTTGCTAAAGATATTTCTCACCTTATTACATAGTATCCATTTTTGTAATATGAGGCTGCCCATGCTTTACTTTTTGCACTGGCTCACAGAAAGGTCAGAAAACATTTGCTACTCACTTTCCCTGAGTTTGAATGCCCACCAGAGTAAAGACAAGATACAGTGTCCGGCCAGCTGGGCGCCAGAGCAGCTTAGGCAGAGAGAGGGACACCATCAGAGGGGAGGCCTCAGGGAAGTAGCAGCAAGAAGCCGACTTTGCCCTGAGTCTGTGGTGCTACCTGTGCCCTTGACCCGGTCTAGGCTCTCTCCTTGTGTCATCTCGCCCTTTCACCCTCTCCCACCTGCCTCTGTCCACATCTCACCTCCTACAGATCTGAGTCAAACTGGCTGTGGGCAGCGAGTGCCAGGCCTCGGGCCTTGGCTGACGCAGGCCTCCTGAGAAGGACCAAGAACCTGGCCGCTCAGCCAAATACGACCTAACACATGGGTGCAATGTAAGTTCCTGCAGCTCCCACGGAGCCCACCTGTCCATTTTCCTCATTCTAACAAGTTCTAGCAGGCTTGACAATTGCTTTCAAACCAGAGACTCATTACAAAGCAGCAAATTAGAGGGAGAAAAGGTTGTCCAGGAGCTATCCTGACAAAAGCAAAAACAGCCAGCCAGGGAGGTGACATGACATCATACAAAGGGCTAGGTGAAGGACTAAGCTGACCACACGTCTGCGGCCACTCGGGAGGGCAGGCTGCACACAGGTGCAAAGGTGGCTGCAGGACCACAGAGTCCCTGCAGGGGCAAACAAGCACTGTCCTGGCTTGTTTTCAAATTTACATTAGTAAAATGAATAAAAATAGTAATTTAAAGCATTATTAAACTTATAATAGCATTTTTATATATAGTTCCTCAATCAAGTAAGAACTACATGTACTGTGGCTTGTGAGGTTTGAGAAATTTGACACTGACAAAAGGAGCCCTCGTGTGTGAAGAAGTTAGGAACTTGCGTGAGAGGAGAAGATGGGTCTTGAAATTAGACGAGCCTGGATTCTAGTCGCAGCTGCTTCTCTCCAGTGGACATCTGAAATGGGCACAAAACCATCTACCTCGCCGGCTGCTGCAAGGAAGACCCCAAGCAGTGACCACTTCCCTTGGTGAATGAGTTTGTTCCTACAGTCAATAAACAAGTACCAAGCAATACGATGTATTGCTAGGCATTGTGAACATAACAGTGAACCTCCAAAATTTCTGCTCTCAAGGACAGGATGGACCAGTGGGAGAGACAGACACAAGAAAAGGCAATTACAATACAGCAAAACAGACACTGAAACCAAAAGCATAGGGACAGTGGACTGGGGGAGACAGGTGACCTGTCGACAAACCAGGATGGACAAAGCCTGTCATGCAGCACTGTGGTTAATTTTGGAGTTCTCATTCATCCCTTCCTTGTTTACACAGATATTAAATCACCAGGTGCCTGCACTGTTCCAAGACCCAGGTCTCAGCAGAGAACAGATTGAGACTCCTGCCCTCATGAAGCTTAGATCTGGGGAAAAGATACAGCAAAACGATAAACAAATATTTAAGGAAAAAAAAGAATCTGCCAGATGGTTGAAAAGTGTGGTGAAGAGAACTGAAGTCAAGGAGAGGGAATGCCAAGAAGGGTGTGCAATTTTGGAGAGATGAGACGGGAGGTACTGAACGGGCTGGGCACAGCACTCCAGGCTGGGTGGAAAGCCAGGCTGAACACTCCAGGTGGAGACTGCCTGGCCTGGCCATCCACAGCCGGCTACGTCCCCATATTCTGTCTTCAGAGGGCGATTTCAGGAAGAGTTCCACTCGACATGATTAAAGGAAAAAATGTTGATGTTTAACAGACAAAACCGACAGCTCTCTAGAAAATTAGCTGTCCAAAATAACACAGGCTTAGCATGAGCTTAGAGGTGTCTGCAGTGCTGGGAATGGAACCGGGGCCTCATGAATGCTAGGGAAGGGCTCTATCACTAAGCTATACCCACACACTTTTATCATTTTGTTTTGAGACAGGGTCTGGTTAAGTTGCCCAGGCTGCCCTCAAACCTACAATCCTCCTGCCCCAGCCTCCTGAGCTGCTGGGAGAGAGTAACCACACTGGCTCTTTTAACTTCTTGACTTCCTTTTTCCTTTCAACCAGTAAGATCAATATGGAGATGAAAAGATGTTGTAAATATACTCCCTCATGTAGCACCTTTTCCCCACTCACCTGGAACGTGTTTACCTGGTGTGACAATAAACAATCCAGATTGCTTAACTCTTGAGAAAAAGCCATGTCAAAACCACGGTGATTTGTTTGAAGAATCCTGCCCACTGCATAATTAGCCTATAGGTCGCCATCTGCCTCTCAGTCCTCATAAAACTAACCATATGTTGTTTTCATCCACGGCTGAACCAGAGTCATATATACCCTTCTCCAAGGAAATGCTATATATTGCACCTATTGAGTAGGGGTTTAGGGGATACCTTTCTTGATTACTACCATATTTCCTTTTTGTTTAGAAAAAAAAGTTTGTTTTGTTTTGTTCATGCTTTGGCCATGGCTACCAACCCAAGCAACACTAACAATTACTGGAAATTTCTGAAGGGGCCCTTCCGAGAGACATTCATATATAGGCTTTAGACACCAGAGTTTCATTTTTCCTTTGACCTGGTGATATGAAGAGAAACACACAAGCAAATATATGTCATACACAGTTCTTCCGATCTAGTGACTACTGCATTTTAAAAACCTAGTCATGTTATCAAGTTTCAAATCAGAGTAATTCCATTCTAAAATAGATAACAACCATAAATGAGTTTAAACCACCATTTGAAATTATACGAAAACTGTCACCTAATGCTACTTTGATTTATGAGAGGAAGAATTTTCAACTTGTAGAATACTGATCTCCTATCACCCACCAGGGACTAAATAATCTTAATAAGGAGCAGATGCACAAAGTGTTCTGGATTTTAGTTTGGTTTATTTTTGAAATAAAATATGAATAAAAATCATTCTCAAAATGTACCTATGGTTTAACATTATGTGGCAGGAACATGAAAGCATTTAGGTAACAGTGGACTCTCATGGTGGAAGAGGGCCCTTCACACAGCTGCTGTGAGCAGGGAGACCTGTTCTTCATCAGCTGGGCCCCTGGGGCATTACTAAATTAATCTGACCCATAGTTTACAGATTCAAGCATAAATTATACTTACAAAACTGGCCACAATGTCACCTGTTTTGAAAGGCCAAGAATTTCCAACAAGGCCAATGGTTCTGTTTGGCCTTGGAAACTATTTGCTAAACTAAACTGAATGGTGCAACAGAAGAGACTTCGGCTTTCAAGCACCCTTATTTATTTGTTTGTTTATTTATTTATTCATCCATTCATTTATTTATGTGGTACTGGGGATTGCATCCAGGGTCATTCTATCTCTGAACTATACCCCCAGCTCTTTTTTTTCTTTTAATTTTGAAACAGGGTCTTGCTAAGTTACCAGGCACTGGCCTTGAACCTGAAATCAGTTTGCCAAGTACTAGGACTATAGGCCTGCACCACTGTGCCTAGCTTTTCCAGATCTCTTAACTCATTAATTCTTAAGTTAACTCTTGTCACTACGTGTGGTGGTGCATGCCTTTAATCCCAGTACTTGGGAGCCTGAGACAGAAGTATCGCAGGTTCGGAGCCAGCCTCAACAACTTAGCAAGGATCTCAGCAACTTAGTGAGACCCTGTTTCCAAATAAAAAAATATAATAGGGCTGGGGGTGTAGCTTGGAAATAGAATGCCCCTGGGATCAATCCTCAGCACCACACACACGCGTGCATGTGCACACACTCACACACACACACACAAATAATAATAATAATAATAACCCTTGTCACCAAAAATAGTAACTGATTTCTCAAACCTTTAAGCGTTAGCACATCCTATCTCATCTACTCATTGAACCCAAACTGCATTTCTCCATTGTTTTCTAGACTTACCCATAGTTAACAATGGGCAGGTTCCTCCTCCTGAATCAGAGTTTTATTAAAGGATCTTTTTTCCCACTGCACCAAGAGCACTTGCCTTCCTCATATACATGTGATGAGTGCAAGATTCATTCTTGGCGGATTACGAAGTTATCCCTCAGCGATCTTGAACATTCTCCCAGAGACCTACTTAAGGCATTTGGCGACCAGGTCTTATAATGAACACTCCAGGCAAGCAAGGTCTTGGGAACCTTTAGCACAAGCTGTGGTGGTGCATGCAGTGTCCCATCAAGATCCCCCCACAGCAGTATCCCACAAGTCACAATTCAAAGCAGCAGTACAGACCTGGCTTCCATCGCAGCCTCATATCTCACTTTCAATCCCAGTTGCATCCTTTCAAAAACAGGAATGCCATCTCCTCACCCTATTCTAGTAACTGTGACTGTTACACAAAAGCATGCAGAAAGGTTAGCAAGGGACCTGGTCCCAGCAGACTCATGATAAACGACAACATTAATGAAGAAGTTAGAAACTGTTCTGTCCAGTGATGTCCATTTTTGTAATCCAGTTCAAGTGTTCTTTGCACACTTCCCAAAGCATTTAAGTCTGTCTAAATCCAAAAAGGCACCATGAAGAGTAAGAGGTAGCCAGGTTTGATAGTTAATCTAAGTTGTCAACTTGACCTGATCATGACACACCCAAGATTATGTGATTTTGGGTGTATAACAGCAGATTAAAGAGAAAGCCCTGCCCTGAATGTAGGCAGCAGGATTCTGATAGGTGCGGACTTAGATAAAGAGGGAGAAGCCGCGTAGAGTGTGTGCAACTCTTTCTGAGGAAAAACGCATCTGCTCTCGCCTGAGATCGTCGGCCGCCGGTTTCGCTTTTCTCCGAAGAGCTTCTTGATCTTCTCGGCCTCCAGCTCTTGGAACTGAAACTTCACCATCGTTTCTCCGAAGAGCTTCCTGATCTTCACATCTTGGATTGGGACTGAATTAGTGGTTGCTCCGATCCTAAGACTCCAGCTCTTAGACCGTTCAACCAGCTACTGGTTCCTCTGACTCTCCACATGCAGTCAGAACCTGGGACTACATTGCTTCAAACTGTAAGCCCATCTGATAAATCCTTTTTTTCAAATATACTCATTCTGTGTATTCTGTTAATCTAGAGAACCCTGTCCAATACACCAGGTGAACAGGATGGGAGCTGGAATGTTCTGAACCAGGAGAAAAGAACAGATTACAGGAAGTGAGAGGTGCAAACACGCTGTGCTCTGGAGGACAAACAGGGCTCACAGGACTACAGAACCGGGAGCCTTTCAACGCCCCTTTGCAAAGAGCATCCATGACACAAGGAAAGATTCCCTATGTAAAAATACAGGACAACTAAACATGAAAAGCTGCAGGCACAGATACAGATAAATGGAAAATTACTTAAAAATATATAACACCAAGATACTCTCCTCCCTCCCCCCCATACTTACATAAAAGCTTCCTAAATTTTCATGAAATATTTGAGCTCTTCTATAATGGGGTGAGGGGAGATTGTTTTTAAGAAGAAAGAGCCCATATTGTCAGCGTCCTTCCCAAAGAGACAATATAAATGCTAATCCTTCAGATCTAAACTCTTCCAAACACACATTACCTGAGCAATTCCTGAGCCCCTGGTGAACATTTGTTCTTCCATTTTCTTTTGCTGCTAACTAGGTGTTTGTGACTAGTTACGGGGAGATTTTATCAGCCAGAGTCATTGGGGTTTATCCAAGAGTTTCTTTTCCTGATTCAAAAGGAGAAGCATGAATCCCAGATCCTTTTCATCTTAATTAACAACAACAAAAATCTCCTTATAATTTTCTTTTAATTTTTTTCTTTAAATAATCAACACTTCATACAATATTCTGGGAACTTTTTCTCTTTCATCAAAAACTATAATATCCCAGACTGGGGTAGCTCAGTGGTAAATTGCTTTTCTCTCACAAGCTCTGGGTTAAATCCCTGGGGAGAGAGGGAAATATCCAGAATATAGTATCCAAGAAAAAAAAAATAAGGCTTTTTATTTTCTTCTGCCTCTGAAAACCTAGAATATTTTATTGCTTTCTGGATATTCACATTACATACAAAAAGATAAAAAAGAAAAACATCAAATGGTATTAATTTTTTTCTTCCTCCCACAACTTATATACACAAGACACTTTTCGAGGGCTGGGCATGGTGGCGCATGCTTGTAATCCCAGTACTTGGGAGGCAGAGACTGGAGGATCCGGGTTCGCAGCCAGCCTCAGCTACTTAGTGAGGCCCTCTGCAACTTCGTGAGACCCGGTTTCAAAGTAAAGTATAAAAAATAGGGCCGGGGTGTAGCTCAGAGGTAGAACAGAACGCCCCTGGGTTCAATCCCCGGTACCGCAAAAAAATATATATATACACTTTTCGAATGTCATCAGAACTTCAAATTTTTCAATTAACTCCAAATCAACCTGCAATGCTACAAAATTGAAGTCTACAATATCCACAAAATTTGCCTTTTTTAAAGAGGGAAAATAAAAATGACATGGTTGCACATTAATCAAATTATGTTGATAATCTAATGTAGCCCCATGATTCAAAAAATATCTTGACTAGTAATGATTTTTTAAACATAAACCTACAGTCGGGGATGGTGGCACACGCTAGTAATCCCAGTACTTGGGAGGCTGAGTCAGGAGGATCACAGGTTCTCGGCTGCCTCAGCTACTTGGTGAGGCCCTCCACAACTTAGTGAGACCCTGTTTCAAAATAAAGAATAAAAAACAGGGCTGGGGGTGTAGCTTGGAGGTAGAATGCCCCTGGGTTCAATCCTTAGTACTGCAAAAAAATAAATAAACCTGCTTATTAGATTATATTGAGTCTCTTTATCCAGTATTCATGTATATAGAAAACTGTCTTATAGTCTGCTTCATATTGCTGTTAACACAGGAGATAGAAGCAGGGTCACTCCCACTTTCAACCCCATTGTTCACACATTGTATTTAAGTCTTGCAAGGTACCTAGTACTCCTCATCCAGTAGTTACTGACATGATTTAAAATGTTGGCTGCCCTTACAGTTTGTCAAGAGTCTCGCCAACCAGAATCCTTCATTGTTTTTCCCCTTGAAATTTCAAATCCTCTCACCACTTGGCTTCTCCCAGTCCAGAGGTCTTGGGCCGGTATAAAATATATACTTTCCCCTCATTATTGCTCCAAAGTTGACTTCCAGGGTATCACAGGACCATGACCCACCATTATGCAAGTGATGTGATTGCCCAAAACTTTCTTAACCCATGTTTTCCATCGGGGTCCATTTATCTGGGATCTGTACCGTACCAACTCTTACTGTTCATCCTATCTAACAAGAGTCTGCAGCAGACGGCAGAAACACTGAAGCACTAAGGACGCTTGGAACATCCATGAGAGAGAAAAGAGAAAGAAAGTGGCCTGACCTGTAGGAGCACTGGCTCTGGAGTCCCACTCCTGCAGCTCGAATCCAGTTCTACTATTCACTGGCTCTACCAACTTCCATGACTTCACCAAAGATGGAGATACAGTACTAATGTTTTGGGTGTTTGGCATGATAAAAAGAAAGAATCAAAGGGGGTAACTGGGAGTAGTCCTCAGCATGGTGCCTGGCACACAGGAAACACAATAAGGTTGAGCTACTTTTAGAACTAAAAATGCCCTCAGAGAGTCAAGATTATTAATTATACTTTTTTTTTTTTTTTTT
>PVJS01027937.1:0-25875 GCA_004027185.1 Glis glis
CACACACACACACACACACACACACACATACACACACACACACACACTCACACACACACACACTTGTATTTTTCTATAGGTGATACTAGGCTTACTAATAGATATGAAATAGAAGATTTTGTTGCCATTTAAGAATTCTTAATGATTCCCAAACCTGCTAGGGAAAAGAATAGAGTTGGGATGAGTCATTTGAAAATTCACATTTGTAGATTGTGGGGTTTACAATATGCTCATGTGTCTCAGAATGGTGGCATAAGGAATAAGTCAAATATGGAAGATATTTTGAAAAGGAAACTAAATTTTTAAGTTGCTGTAATTATTTCCATTGCAATGCATTATCAAATCCACTGTTTTTTCTCTGCCTTCTTAGAAATTAAATAACTTGGACCAAAAAAAAATAATGATGAGAATGGAAGAATAAACCAACAAAGATGAATTTAACTATAATGTTGTATTTGGTGACTTCAAGAGAGTTGTGGTAGACTGATACAAAATGCTAGTTCAAAAAATTAACTAGAGTAGAAACATTGAAGTAACAAATACCAGAATTTGGAATAATACCAACTGTAAGGTTAATGAAAGAAAGTTTAAAAATTAACTATGGACTTAAATATATTTTATTTATGAAATGGAACAGACTCCACAGCTGAAGATAGAAACTTCACTTACTCTCTAATTCTAAAGTCTGAGCCAGATACCCAGGTCTCTATTAACCAGAAATCCAAATAGTTACCATTATCATGCATGGTTGATATATTTTAACAAGGTTTCTGTATTCCTGTCCATAGTTTTATAGTCATTTGGGAATTGTGATTCAAAAAAAATCAATGCATGCAGCAGGGAGTCAGAAAGACTGAAAGTGGTGTAGAAGTAGGCAGTACTGAAACGTAGGAACAATTTCTTCCAACATAAAGCACTTTCAGCAGGGTAGATATGAGAAAATTCCTGGAAATAGTGAATTCTCAGCATCATGCTGTCATTTGATTTAGATTATAAGGAAATCAAGCAACGGTCTTCTTTGGGGCTGAGCACAGAATGACTTGTATTCTATGAATGCAATTGGCTATGGGAACAGGCACAACTTTGAACTCTTCAAAACCAAATTGTTGTTTGATCTAATGGGGGAAAGATATTTAAGCAGTGTTGTGTAAAAATAGTGCCTAGGTAAATAATATTCTTATATCTCCTTGTTTAGCAAAAATGAGTTTGAATAAATTTCTCCTTGCTTTGCTATAATAAGGAAAGTAAAAGAAAACAGCCCCATTACTATGAAATTTGCAATAAAGTGAAGTAAAAGAAGCAATATCAAGAAGATTCGCCAGCAAAGTAAATAGCATTACTTCTCAGTAGCCACTGGGTTCTGCTTTCAGGGAATCCCATAAGTATGAAAATACCAGGATGCTAAAGTCCTTTATAGAAAATGCTGTAGTATTTGCATAGAACCTATGCACATCCTCTCATGTACTTTAAATTACCTCTAGATTATTTATAATACCTAAGGAAATGTAAATGCTGTGCAAACAGTTGTACTCTATTGTTTAGGGAATAATGACATGAAAAAGTGTGTCCATGTTCAGCACAGATGCAATTCTTTTTTGAATGTATTTGGCCCACAGATGGCTGAATCCACAGATACAGAACTCACAGATATGGAAGGCCAACTGAATTTGAAAATTACCTACTGCAGAAGCCCAAAGAAACTTGAGGATACTATTCCAAAGAAAAAGTAGATTTTATGAAAGAAAAACATAAATTGGTAAGCAGAAAATAGCCATCTTGCCTGAGAGTAAGAATGAGGATAAGAAATAGAAACATACTTCTACAAAGATTAAGAAAAAATTAAAATAGAGATTTTATGAAAGAACCCAGGGCTATGTCAATGGATTTGAGGGAAGCTATCCTCAAAAGGAACTGTATCCAGGAAGTGGTATATCTTTGGGAGCCTGGCTTGAGCATTACAATTCCTCTCCATTAGACATATGTTTTCACATTTGTTTCACACTTCTCTCTACAGAGCAGCTGCCCATGTAATACGAGCCCGATCATGCAGAACCTGGAACTCTAAAACAAATATCACTTACCATAGTTGTTCCCTATTAGGATGAAACAGTCAGGATTTTATATCACTACCTCTCTCAGTCACAAAATGGGGGAGATCTTGGGAGACATGCATTCTTCAGGGAGGCAGCTCTCTGCAGCAGCTGAAACAAAACATTAAGGAGATGATAGCTAGAGGTGTCTGCTGACTTCTTTCCCTGCAGCTAGGCAGCAGGTACTTTCTTGAAGGGGTATCTGGATGAAATGTCTCTACGACTACCCCAGTGCACACCTTGTGCCTCTTGGAAATACTCTTCCATGGATGTTCATGGAGCAGCTTGTCCAGGAATCCATGGTGTGCTGTTCGTGAAGGGAAACATAGAACAGGTTAGTTAAGTGAATTATGGCCCCAATACTCTAGCTATTCTCAGGGTCACTCATAGACTGTCTCTTCCACTATTGATTCTTTTTCACCTTAATCTTCATTTATCACCTCTGCTGGCCTCAGGTGTGACTAAGAGACTGGTCCTTCCGATCATCCTGACAACTCAAGCCAGAAGGCTGTATTTGCCTTTTTACAATTGCCACAACTGTGAATGAATTACCATGAGGAACCTAAATTAATTACCTGGCCTTCACACTATTCTTCTCTTTTCCATGATGTAACAGCACGCTTACCTTTTCTTGATGATCATTATCAATTACCATTTCCAAGATGATGACTCCATTTCTTGTCTGCTTATTCTTGAAAGGAAAAGAAGAAAAATGTTCAGGTGCCAGCTATAGTTTAGAGTACAGTGGGGCACAGCAAATTGGCAAACTTTTGATCATATTTGGAACTAGGATATCTACTGTACATGGCCCACAGTTTCAGTCTTGGGAAGTACAAAGTTGCCCCCTGGAACACTGGAGGGATGGCTCCTGTTTCTAGTCCTTGTATCACAGAACCATGTTTTCTTTTTGGGGGCCACAGAAGCATATTAATGTCTTTGATGCAATGTGTATATCATCTCGCAGAGGATGGCATCTCATATTGAGACCTCTAGACCAGTGATTCAGGTGTGTGTTAGCCATTGTTTCAATGTTATATCTGGTTAGCAGATCTTGGGGAAGGATTATGTGTATTATGTGATATGTCAAGTGGATCCCATATTAAGGGACCTACTCAGGTGCAGAAAAGAGGGTCCTTCGATCATAAGTGATATTAGGTGGGACCAAAGCCAGTGGATTAACACTATAGAACTTCAAATAATGGATGTTTTTGAGGTTCTGAGGGCAAGAAAAACAAACTCATATCAAAATGTTGTTTTGTTCTTCTGAGAATAAACTGTTGGCCATCCCAACATGGAAAGAACCTAATGTAGCTATCTTGCCATTAAGTGTGTAGATGGTCTCCTAGAAGAATAGTGCCATACTGGGAGCTCAGCATTGGTAGTTATTCCTTCCAGGCTGGCTGTTTGGCAATGGGATCAGCTAGATCTGCCTTGGTAGGGGAGAGTCCATTCTGTTGGGCCCACACATATCTGCCATAGTGAGCACTTTTGGGGTACCTATAATGTTAGTTCTGAGGTGGTCAATGGCAGATGTGGGTGGATGTCCATTTAACCAGTCATTTATTCTTCCTGGTTATTTAATTCAAAATCTGTGATGACATGTTCTCTGGTAGCTGTTAATACATTATAGTATATCTTCATAAATTTTGCCCAATTCCATGTTCTGTCCTCATACCCGTACTACTGAATTCCTTGCCTCTTATCTTCTAATCACTTTCTTTTTCAGTTCATGATCAACTGATCAGGTCACTTGCCACTGCCCATGAGACCATATACTATCTAACACTGGGATTACTTTTTTTTTCCCTACAAAAGGTGCATAAAAAGATGCTGCTCATGAAACTATGACCACTGGAACCACTTCCCCCCTTTTATGTCTTTCATGATCACCCCTGAAAGCAGCATAACATTGCTGACATCTTTTATATGACTTGCAATATAACATACTAAACCTGGCCATATGAAAACCACATGGGCACTCTTCTGTGTCCTTAAATCCTTCCTGCAGGAATGGCCTATGTTTGGGTATAAGTTGAAGGAAGAGTACTGGTATAACTGTTGGAATCCATGGAGACCTGGGATATCTCTTTGCATTTTGCTTCTGCCTGTGATTAAGTTCAGGTTTACTCCCAAATGTACTATTTCCTTGTTAGGATGAATGTTGCTGAGAACACCTGACTCCATGAATCAGTGAATGTGACAGGACCTGGCTAACAATGGGCATCTCTAGTCTCATGGTTGCATAATATCCCATGGGGTGATTATTCCTTTTATCTATCAACTTAGCAAAACCATGGTGCACAGGGATGCATTAGAACATTCCACTGGATGTTTCTGGGAGAACTTTTGGAATAAAATTGACATTTTAATCAGTGAACTTAGAGAAGAGCAGATTGCCTTCCTTAATATAGTGGAATTTATTCAAGAAGTTGAAAGCATGAGCAGAACAAGAGACTGACATCCTTTATATAAGAGGAAATTCTGTAACCAATGACTTCTGGACTTGAACTACAATACCAGCTCTTCCTTCTCTGGTTCTATGGCTTGCTGGCTCACATGTTTTAGTTTTACTAGATCTTTCTGCACCCTCTGCCCAAACAACTTTATGCATAGCATCCCATGCTGCACCACGGGAACAACAAAACAGACTTGAATTATGAACTAACACAAGGAGCAGAACTGCTTTAATGAGTTGCCTGGACTTGTACCATCTTGTTATTAAATATATACTGTTGTAGGATTTTGGAGTAATAAGTTACTGCAACATAATCTAATCAGGCCATTATTTGATCAGTGCCATTATGCAAATAGTCATCCCCTCTATGACTCAGTTTTTTTATCTTTATAATGGGCTAATGATTATATAAGCCTCAAAATTTTTGTAAGGATAATTATGCTGATATAAGTAAATATTTTTTAAAGATCCTGGTTCATATTTAGGGTTTATTAAGCAAGGAACAAAAAGTAAAAGAAACTTATCCACATGTGAAAAAAATTAGATTGGTTATAATTTCAGAATGTATGGAATTACTGTGTTCAAAATGACAAGGGAATGAGCTATACCCGCAATGATTTTACATAGTGAAATTGTCTTTCATGTGTAAAAATAGAATATTTTCTCATATATGTAAGGATACAGAAACAATGTACTCTTCAAACAATTACTGATGATAGACCCTAGGAAAATATGAAGACATTAATGCAGATTAATAACTAAAGACTGGGAGAATTATGACAAAGGTGGCTTAGCAAGACATCCCTTATCCCATTAAAAGCCAATATAATATCTGCTTACTCATATTTTGTAAGTTTGTCAGTTTAATATCACATATTGGGATAAATCTAATTCCTGTCTGATTTTGGACTCTTCTCCACTTACTCCTCCTCTTCCTTTTCCCTTCCCCACATGTCTCCCCTTTCTTCCTCTGTCCCTCCTACTTTCTTCTTCTCCCTTCTCTTTTCTTCTCCTCTTTCTTCTTCCTCTCCTTTCTGTAGGCTTCTGCTTCTTTCCTAGAGGAGAAAATCTGTCTCATGACTCATCCTCCACTATGTAACTTATATGAATTTCTCTTCCTGTTTTCATGAACAACTTAGAAAAACAAGCTTACAAAGACAAACTTTTCCTATTTTACACTGTTACTTTGTGAGAATTATTGAACAGGAATTACTGTCTTCTCTATACAAAAGAAAACTTCAAAAACACTCTAATGTCCATTTTTCTTACTGAGATAATTTATCAGAGAATTTTTCACATTTTCATTTTTATTAAGTCTCTCTTGGTTTAGTGGTAAGTATAAGCTATTGGAATATAGTATCATACTGTTTCAATGCTTAGTCCAGTTATTTAAAAATTGGTATCAATGAATATTCCTGCATATTTAAATGAAATTTCAGCATATACTGTTAATGTGGAAAAAAGTAAGCATGAAACTATTTATAAGGAAATACTACTATGTACTAGAATACATACTTGGGATATATGATTATGAAGAATTTATACTATCTTTAAATATTTATGTATCTTTTTTGGATGTGAAGTATTTTTACTTTTTGTATTTTTATTTTTATGTATCTTCCACATTATCTGAATGTCTTGATTTATATCACAAATGGAAACATCAGTAAAATTAACAGATGTCATTTTTCAAAGGCATTATGAAAACAATTCTGCATTAATACATATATATCGATGAGACTGGGAATACAGAAAATTAAGAAATTGCTAATAGGAAGTACTAATCTGCATACATTTATTTTTGTATTCCCATTCTCCCAGTGTTCTGTAATGATTATGCATAATTTGGCAACACTAGGTCATAAATACTTTTGGAGAGCACTGAATGTGTCTGAATGAAATTCCATGATAAGAGGATCAGAGAGCAACACCGAAAGTCACAGCAAGTTTCAGAGCATGTGTAAAAGTGAGGAGAAAGACTAAATGCTTTGGGGAAAAGAATAATAAAAGTCCTTTTAATGGATGTAAATTCTGCAGGAGGTCTTACAGGAGAAATGTTTAAGGTTTATTTCTGAGTAATGGGCAGTTGCTGTAAAAAAACAAAAAACCTTTCTGCCTTTTCCACAAAAGTCTCAGTAAATTTTATATCAATTAAGAATGTTTTTGTTCAAAGAGTTTTCTTGTGAGTTTCGAAGGAGAAAAAAAAATGCTCAAGCTTTACTTCCTTTACTCTTTAAGTGTAGAAAAGAGCTTTAATTTTAAATGGCTGTTGAAGAAATTAATGGAAGTATAAAAGGGACTTAAGACGGCTTCTGGGAAAAACACAGGCTCTTCACTTAGGCTTGCAGATGCCCAATAGATAACTAAAACCAGGATATAAGTTTGGCATCCCTGCCTTCATTTCAGGTTTGTCTCTTTTAATTTTAAAATTTGCGCCAGATACCTCCTCTACTCTGCATGTAGACATGTTAATCATATAAGAAGTGTCTGTCTAAAAACTTGTAACACAACATTGATTAAATTTACCTAAACTCTCTCTTGTCCCCTTTCAAGGATGAAAGCACCAAGATAAAAGTAAGGTATTTTCAAGATTTTCAGGAACTTTGTAATCAACACACTGTCAACTTCCAGCTTTTACAGTGTCCTGTTCTAGACCCACAGAGTAGCACCTCAGAGTCTCCGGAAATTCTCCTAAACCTGAAGAACCAACTACATCTTGACTTTCTCTCTGAGTCATTCTCTCATGCCGTCACTTCAAATTCCAGGAACAGCAACAACTGTTACTTCCTGAGGAAACAGACCCCTGAAGTGGATAAATTATCCCATGACAGGAACTGAAGCTGCCTCATAAGCAGAAGCAATGATCTCAGGATGAGGACAACCTCACCTCAGATGATAACACGTTCTCCAGGACCTCACAGAAATAGACCTTCAATAATGACCAGTTGGACAGTTTAACCAAGACTGCTTAGCCATGTATACCACTTGACCTCCCAGATTCTTCCCCTATTTAATGGTGAAGCTCATGTTAGTTCTCCCCAAAGAGGGTTGATGGGAGATCTTCCCTCTTGGCTTTCCAGTGCGGCTATACTAAATATTAAATTTGTGTGTGTGTGTGTGCGTGGTTGGGGGTACTGGGGATTGAACCCAGGGGCATTCTACCTCTAAACTACACCCATAGCCTTATTTTTGAAACTGAACTTTGCTAAGTTTCTGAGGGTCTTGCTAAGTTGCTGAGTTGATTAGGTTGGCCTTGAACCTGGATCCTCCTGTCTGAGCCTCTCAAGTGTTGTTATTATAGGTATGCACCACCATGCCTGACTCTGAATATTAAATTTTTTCTTACTACAGCACTACTTTTTCTGTTTGCTTTTGGGTTTTTTTTGGGGGGTAATGAGTGGTCAGACCTGGTACCTTGGGAATACCAAAGTCAGTGCCCCCTCACCCCAAAACTAAGACTCTGGCAACACAAGAAAGAAAGTAATGATAGATTTTTAAGTGGGTGACAGGACTAAATGAAAATATTTTTTGGTTAGGAAGATTTTAGAAAGCTTACAAGTGACTTGTGAGGATGAATAATGGCCTCATAAGGTATCCAGATCCTACTCTCCAGGATCTGTGACTGTTGTTTTATAGGGCAAAGGGGATTTTATAGTTGTGAGAAAGCTAAATATTTTGGAAAAGTTATCCAGGTGGCCCTACTATCATGGCAAAAGTCCATGTTAGAGGGACACAGAAGGAATCAGAATTAGACAGAAAGCAAGGTAACTACTGAAAGAAAGGGGCCCTGGGTAAAGTTTAAAGACATTACATATTGGATTTTGAAGATGGAAAAGAAGGGCTCTGAGCCAAAGGTTGTATAGAAAACTTCTGGAAACCACAGAAGTGCAAGAAAATGGAGCTTCTCCTAGATCCGTCTGAGAACTCAGCTCCAGTGACCCATTTCAGGCTTCTCACCTCCCGATCAATAATATACTACAAAAAGAGTATGTGTTAGGGTTACTCACTAAATTTGTGGTAACTTCTTATTGCACGTTGTAGCTTCAATCAGGAATGTTCCCCCAAGCTTCACGTTTTAGGCAATGCAGCAATGTTCAAAGGTGAGAAACTTATGAGTGAATTAATCAATTGATGGACTAATAATTTGAATAAATTTATTTGATGGTAATTGTAGGCAGGTAGGGCATGGCTGGAGGAAGTAGGTCATTGCTGGTGTCTCCTTGGGGAATGTGTTTGCCCCTGGTCCCTTCTTTCTCTCTCCTTTTCAATTACAATGAGCTGAGCAGCTTTCTTCTGCCACACCCTGCTCATGTGATTTTCTGCCATGGAGATATCACACCATGGACCGAACCTCTGTATTCATGAGCCAAAGGTTGTGAAGGCAGCGTTTAGTAGCTGTATATTTTTTTGGCAGGTACTTTTGTCACAGTGACAAAAAGCTGACTAACACAGAGCAGCCATAGCAAAATAATCCAATGTATTATTTTAAAAGTTGATTCTTATAAGAAGCCTTTAATTGTGTTGTTTAAAACAAACACACAAAAATGGCTATTGAGCTCTTTGGCTATTGTTAATACTTTGTTTTATTTTTTGGGGGGGTACCAGGGATTGAACCCAGGGGCGTTCTACCTCCGTGCTACACCCCTGGCCCTATTTTTTTATACTTTATTTTGAAACCGGGTCTCACGAAGTTGTGGAGGGCCTCACTAGGTAGAGAGAGCGAGAGAGAGAGACAGGGAGGGAGAGATTGAGAGAGAGAGAGAGAGAGAGAGAGACAGCGAGCTGAGGCTGGCCATGAACCCGGATACTCCGGTCTCCGCCTCCCAAAGTACTGGGATTACAAGCGTGCGCTACCACGCCCGGCTATTGTTAATACTTTGTCACCGATATATTTTGAATATTCCATCACTAGTAATATAAATAGCATTTTTGGCCTTTTGTCAGAAAGCACAAAACTAAGGATAACTTAATGATTTGCTTACAAAAAAGAGAGGTTCATTATTCTTTAGTTCCTAAACTTATTTGTCTTCTCATCTCTTGAGCAAAAATAAGTTAGCATATACAAGGAACATATTTATATTTCTTGATTAATTACATATATTAGTGACTATATAATGTATAATTATATTAATGCAATACTAATAAGCAAACATATTTAAAGATGCAAAATAAAAAATGGAATATATAGAACACATGTGATTAAAACATTACCTTCTTTCAGTACCTCTTTGGGTCATATTGCAAATCCCTTGAAATTTTTGCTCTCCTCATTACAAACTGCTGTATTTGGTGACCAAAATAGATCTCTTCCTACTTTTTAATGTCTTTCTTTTTTTCAACTGAGAGCTTGTTTTCCTCTTAATGACAAATATAGTACAGATTTGGTTAGATGCTATGGGGTATGATATTGAATAAGCAATGTGACTAATCCTCATTGTGTATTCCCAAGCTGACTCTTAGCACTCTATTTTCATGTCTCCTGAGCACTATAGCTTATTAAAATTGTCTACTTCTGCAGTGTTTCAGCTAAAGGTATTATGATGCAATGTATTTTCTTTCTTAACTTGCCAAGGTGATGAACTAAAATTATATGATCATTTGGTTAATGGCATTAATTTATCTGTGTGAATATGTATTTTACAAAATCACATGCTGTTATGGCAGGAAAGCAGATTAAGCTTCTCACATTTTGAAAAAAAATCTGATAATACACATGCCACAACTGAAGAGACATTTTGTTGAATGAGTCTATTTTAATCTCAGTATGATGATGCCAATCTTGTGGTTTTTTCATATTAGAGTGAAATGTAGAACAGAGCTTTTCTATTTCTAAAAATTTCTTGTTTTCTTTCAAAGTTTCATGCTTCCAGACACCCCAAGTGACCTAACCCATCATTACAATGTGCTATAATTTACATGAAGAGGGAAAACAACCCATAGATACTTTCATTAATGAGATGGCTCAGACTATCTGGGGACAATGAATAATTTAGGTGTAAAAATGACTTTAAAAGGACTGTGATGTTTTGAAATTTAAAACATGTGCTAAATTTTTTTTTTTTACAAAGGACCCTAGTAACCTCCCACAGCATGAGCAAATTTCTGTCAGTAGTATTATGGTCAGTAAGGTCAAAGACAAAAATAACAGTCAATCTCCATTAATGCATCCTTACCTTCAATCCTACACTTGATATTTTTATCTTAAAATGAGCTATTTTGTAACCTTGGGATCAAATCATGTCTGTAAAATATTTAAATTCAATTTTAAAATTCAAACCAATAATCAGAAATCATTTACCTTGCATATGATTCAGGCGGGGTTGGTTTATTATTTATTATTGAGTTACTAAATAGAATTAAGGCATAAGACTGCTCACAAATTAACCTAAATCTTCACTTTGGGCTGCATGAACAGTAACCTATGGGGACCCCTCAGAAAATGGCACTGCCAGGGTGCCCTGGTAACCTTGCACCTGTCCACGTTGGTCATGTGGGCAAAGGCTTTAAATAATCTTTTCTGAGTCTTGTCAGAATGGCTTGTGATCCTTGTTGAATAGGACAAGATAACTTGGAGTGTTCTATCCCAAGGCCATCTCCAATCCATTCCTTTTTTCCCAGGGAGGCTATTGGGAGATAATTCCTCATTGTCTCCAGGATTCTGAAGAGCTTCGAGCTCATTCCACATAGAGTGTAGTTACAGACCATAAAGTCACTGAGCCTGACCTGCAGTTGAGAATTGACTCTCAGAAGAGCTACCACAGTCCTTCAACTTCTTTTGTTTGTGTGTGTGAAACACAGGGAGCTGGTGAATTTGATTACCCTTTCTTTTACAGTCTATGTAAGTAGTAAACTGTCTGAAACTAAAACAAACAAGCCATTGTGCTTTTATTGGTTAAATCAGTCAGGTTTGGGCCTTTGTTAGGTCTTCTATGCCCATCCTAGGCCCATGGCCACCACTCTTTTTCCATAAGAGTAATTATATTAACATTTAGTTTTCAATAATGATAAACTAGCCGGGCATGGTGGCACACGCTTGTAATCCCAGTACTTGGGAGGGTGAGCCTGGAGGATCCGAGTTCATGGCCAGCCTCAGCTACTTAAGTGAGGCCCTCTGCAACTTGGTGATATCCTGTTTCAAAATAAAGAATAAAAAATAGGGCTGTGGGTGTAGCTCAGAAGTAGAATGCCCCTGGGTTCTATCCCCAGTACCAAAAAATGATAAATGAAAAGGAAATCAATTTCCAAGCTATTCATATTTTCAGACAAATCTTGTAAAAAGCTAGACACCAATCCAAGCAACCTGGCACTCAAAGCTGGATCTTACATGTTCCTACCTGGTTCTTATTGCTCTCCTACTTCCTTGACAGATCCCTCCCCTGGGCTGGAAACCCAGGTTTTACACACAGGAGATTACCCAGCCTCTGGCATATCTCCCTGAGATATGATTGGAAGATGGACAAAACACATCTTCTATCTTTGCTGAATCTTGGCTTCTCAATTCTCCTTCCTCTGAACTGATGACTATGATAACTACAGAAATTGTCTTGACACCTGGTGTATGAGATGTGATATCCCCCAATGAAATTACTGTTTCAGAAAACTAATATTTCAGTAAACATGCTGTGTGGGCTTAATTATGTTCCTCCAGAATTCATATGTTGAAGTCCTAACCCTCTCCCTGGTGTCTCAAAATGTGTCTTTATTTGGAGATGGGGCTTTAAAACCACACTGATTAAGCTAGGCTGTAAGGGTGGACCCTGATTCAACTTGACTGATGTCCATATAAGAAGAAACCTGGAAAACAAAAGGCACCAGGGATACACACACTCAGGGATGTACCATATAAGGAGGTGGTAAGAAGGCAGCCATCTGTAAACCAAGGAGAGAGGCCCCAGGAGCAATGAAATCTGTGGACAACTTGATCTGGGCTTCAAGCTTCCAGAGCTGCGAGAATACCTTTGGTATTTTGTTATGGCAGCTTTGGGGAGCTAATGCACATACTTAATAGGGCAGACCCTGATTGAGGCTGGAATTATGACTGCATCTAGAGGTAGAGTCCATCCTCACATAAGTCTTGCATGTAACAACTATCAAATTCCAATTGCCTCCCCAATCTGATGTTTATAATTCCAGGGTGTAGAAGACCCCAAGAACTAGAAATGCTTGCACTGCAATAACTATTGTAGCACTGACTGTGTAACAAATAGCACTTATTACTTTGAAATATGATATTCTTGCTAATAGCATGTGAACGTGGCATAGAATATTTGTGAAAAAACTATTTTGCCTTTAGAGTCTCTTGGCTATTGCTTATGGCAATAATTTCTTCCTCTGGTGGTGCATTTTACCACATTTTACCAGACATGACAACACATCCACCATTGTAAATTAGTCACAAAGCAAAGACGTCTATAATGTACTCTGAGTGGCACCCTAGACAAAAGAGATGCTAGAGAATGTAGACATAATTCTGGTTTAATTACCTGAAATCTATATTAGATTAATAGTCCTAGATTATAAAAAGTAATTGATAGGTTGAAAATATTACTGTTGGCAATGTAGGCCCAAGTGGGGGACACAATATTTCCCTATAAATGTCATAAATTTTCTTTTGTACTCCTGACCATCCCAGACAAAAATTCTGAGTGCAAAAAGAAGAGGATTAGAAAACAGAATTACGTGCCGGGCGTGGTGGCGCACGCTTGTAATCCCAGTACTTTGGGAGGCAGAGACCGGACGATCCGGGTTCGCGGCCAGCCTCAGGCCGCGCACGCGCGCACGGGCGCTCGCACATGCTCTCTCTCTCTCTCCCTGTCTCTCTCTCTCTCTTTCTCTCTCTCTCTCTCTCTCTCTCTGTGTGTGTGTGTCTCTGTCTCTCTCTCTACTTAGTGAGGCCCTCCGCAACTTCGTGAGACCCGGTTTCAGAATAAAGTATAAAAAAATAGGGCCGGGGGCGTAGCGCGGAGGTAGAATGCCCCTGCGTTCAATCCCTGGTACTGCAAAAAAAAAAAGAAAACAGAATTACATCTATCAAATGGAAAACACAGATTTAGTGATAGTAAAAGACAAACATCAAATAGATACCTACTGTAGCAGTTTATACTTATATCTGATCCTGGAATGTATAAGGAAAGGATGGACATCGAGGATATTTTTCTTTCAGAACTGTCTTTGGAGACTTCCTGCTGCACCAGACATCTGGTGCATCTCTCCTAAACTATTGCAAGAATGTTCTATTTAACTGCTTACTGGGTTGGCTATACCCACCAGTTACATTTGTTTACATTGTTATCACCGTTCTCCTTACATTATCAAGAAATTTATGGAAAACAGCAAGAAATGGCTTCTGATTCTGCATTTCCAAAGCACTAAAGTGACACAGGTATTCTGTGTGTCCTATGGCTATTTATACAGGGATCACTTAGTCATACCCTGGGGATGGCTATCAGTATAACCAGCATATGTTGAACCGAATGCCCTCAGCAGGACTTCCAAAATCAGACTAAACCCAGTTGTTAAAACCAAACTGTGAACCCAAGCTGGGAGCTGCTAGACTATATATCTTGGGTAGAAGCCAGGTATTAACATGGTCATTTCTGAAAACCATGTGACATGTTCATTAGAGGTGATCAACAAGAGACCTGCAAATGTTTAAGAAAATACACTTTGGCCCTGGAAGACGTTCAGGTTGGCTCAATTCACTGGACTGTTTTGGATTTAGAAATGCCCTAGAATTCCTTCTTGAATACAAAGGTGGAGTGGCTGTAATAGAGACTCCATCCTGCTCTACTGGGTGAATACACCCAGCTACATGGAATAGTCAATCTAGGGACCTAAGGAGAAAGCCACATGACTTTCACAGGTTGATTCCAATGGCTTATGAGATTTATCCAGCCAAGTGAGCTTAGGACACTTGGGGATGATTGAAATTTGTAAGCAGGTCTCATCTGTGCTTGGAGTAGTATTGATAATAGCCTAAGCTAAATGCTGAAGAAGAGAAATGGAACAGAATTAGTTTCAGCTAAAACCTATAAAATTAACCAGAGTAGCTGATGAAGAAATGCACTTATTGGAAAGTTTCCTGCAGTCAAAATGCAAATAAATGGGCAGATACTATCTGGAGACAATCCTCTGTGATCTCATCTATCTCTGTACACACTGGCCTGGACTCCTTTCAATGATGCTCGGAGAGTACACAGCCATAGAAGATACAAATAATGTCTCTCCCTCAAGCACAAGAGAAAGCTTTGTTTACTGCCCAGTGCCGTGAAATAATCTTTCTCTCTGGAGTAAAGAGAAAGCATGCTTACTGCCTGTTACAGAAGAATTAGGTTCACTAAACTCAGAGTTTTTCTCTTGTTAACATAACTCACTTCCTGTGCAAGATTCACCTGACTGTCTTCGGACATTTCCTGTGGGAAATGGAGCTTGAGAAACTTACTCAAAGAAATGCTCATATTCTGACTCCTGGAATTGTTGTGACTAATAATGTCATGTGGGCCTCACCCAGGAGTGTCATATCTTCTGTCATCATCTATGAAGCAGTGGCAGGTTAACTTATTAGCTTGCAAGAACGATATAATCTAAAAACCTTCACAATACCTGACACTCCGAGACATTCTGTGTGGCTATAGAAATCTCTGATTTTCAAAAATCAGAGAGGAAAAAAGTCAAATTATTAAGAAAATATTAGGAATCCCAAGTAGATGATATTGAGTCATTACTTAACATTCTTTTAAGTAGAACATTATATTAGAGTTACTCACATTTCTATATAAACTTGCTGGTCTTTTATTTCTTTCTTTGATACTACACAAAAATATTATTAACTTAATGCAAGGATGGGGAAAGGGAGTCTCCTGTGTTTTGGAAATAAGTCTGCAAGAAATTGAACAAAAGTGTTATTGAATAGTACAGTGAAAACAGTAGGGAGTCTTTTCACAAAGGACTCTGGAAGCTAGTGCAGAGGGGAAAGACTGTATATAATGGAAAACTGCCCCCTGCCCTGCAGATCCCCATATCTGAGGCTGATATCCTGATTCACTGGCATGGCTGTGAATAGATGAAGTATAATACATAAGCCAGCTGAAGCTGCTGGAACGCATCCCCTGAGAACCATCGCTCTGGGCTGGTAATTCATGCTCCAACCTTGGAGTGATGGATCTTCCAAACCTGGATTGAACAGGTAAGTACTGCTATCCCTCACAGATTCTGGGCTTGTTAGTGATCTTCCAGGATCCTACTCTATTTGGCCAACAAGCAACTTGGCTCACTGTTGCCTTGGCTACATCAGCTATTGAATAAGTTGAATATCACAATTGATTATCCATTTGGGGGCCTCATGGATATCTTAATTAATACACTTCAAACCAGTTTCCTTATCTTCTCTCTGAAATATATTATTTCTCCCTTATATTTTGCCTGGAGGGAGTCACCACCAAACCCAATTGGTCTGTTGTCCGAGAAAACTTTTATATTTGTTTCTCTTCCCCTCATCCAAATTCTTTCTACTGAACGTGTGATCCCTGCAATATGATGTCTTGCTTCTTCTTTACCCTGCTTGTCACTGCCTTATTTTTCTTTCTTTCTCTTGTTTCGCCCTCTTCTAATCTATTAATGCTCAATACATCCATTAGAATACTCTTTCTAAAATACAGTCTTAATTGGTTATTTTCAGTTTGAAATTCTTCAATAACTTCAGTGCAAAGTTTTTCACCTAGCCTTTTGAGAGCGGGTCTCAGATGATCTCGTTGAGTAGATCTCACAGATCCACCACTCACATCCTTGCTTTGACAACAGCAGAAGAATTGTTATTTCGCGTAGCCCCTAGTTCCCTGACCCCTCTGTGCATTTGTCACAAGAAATACCTCTTTCTTGTGTTAATATCCACTCAACATCAAATGCTCAGCTAAGACATCCCCTTTAGGAAACATTTCTGTGTGAACAAATGTTATCACTTCTTTATTATACTATTTATATATTTAGCTTTATGTTAGTTGCCTGGTGACTTTTCTAGCTCTACCAGGTTTTCTTTTTGTTTTTTGTTTTGTTTTTTAGTGTTGTCTATAATTCATTACTGGACCTCGGTAAATACTGGTTTAATATGTACATTTATTTCTAATGAAATGTAAATGTTGAGCATGAGCATGTGTTAATTTTAAAAAGCACGCACAATAAAGCATTATGTACCAAAATATCCTTAAGTCTTGATTAAGAAAGTAGCCATCATATTTTCAGTACCTCAAAAAACAATCATGTCAGTAATATACAGACAAAAAAGGGGTCCAAGTTATAGGAAAATACAGGACACACGCATTCATCTATAAAAAGCCTATGAAAATTACTGAAAACTTTTCACATGAAAATGAAATTGTATTCCAATATATTATTTTCCTTAGTGTTAGGTTGGGAACATGCTCATACATCTTATATTTGCCTTTATTACTTGATCAATAATAAAAAAATAAAAACAAGAAGACCTAAAGAATAGTTATTCTATAATGAGAAAGCATCTCAGAATGAAAAAGTAGAAAAGTTGGTAATTTCTCTCAAATGCAGAAAAGTGTATTATTTGCCTTCTGCCTGTGTAATATTTAATGGGCTAGAAATAATACTGTATAAATTGAGTTGTGGATCAGCCATCCTCATCTCCAAGCAGAACAATTTCTTTGAGGGAAGGAGAAATTACAACTATATATTCGAGTTTCAAGGTCATTTGTGTACATTTTCATAATATTGCACCTCAGGGAATAGTTTTATTTTTAAATTTATTTATTTATTTATTTATTTATTTATTTATTTATTTATTGTGCGGTACTGGGGATTGAACCCAGGGTCATTCTACCTCCAAGTTACACCCCCAACCCTATTTTTTTGTTTTTTATTTTGAAACAGGGTCTCACTAAGTCGCGGAGGGCCTCACTAAGTAGCTGAGGCTGGCCGTGAACCCAGATCCTCCTGTCTCAGCCTCTCAAGTACTGGGATTACAAGCATGCACCACCATGCCCGGCTTTCAAGGAATGGTTTTAAAGTTCAAGGCAGGTGGAGACTAAGATGCAGGCATCTGTGGAAGTTGTCAGTAGTTCTTTTGGGGAATCTCTGGAAGAGCAAACCCAATACAGAAAGATTATAAAAACGTTTTTCTATTTAGATGTTTTGGTGAGTTATATGACATTAGGTGAAGGAACTTTGTATTCTAGTGAATTGTTAAGCTACATCAGTGCTGTTATCTAACAATGATATTGTTTTTAGACATTTTTGTATATGGTATTGTTTATTCTTTTCTTTAATAGCAAGTATAGTTAATTGCATTAATTTAGGAAAGAAATTCTTCCTTATTTTTAAAGTTAAAAAGAGAAAGCTTCTTCTATCTTTCAAATTTCTGTCCAGAGATGAAGACGGTTCTTACAATATTTTCAATTGCTTTTTTATACCTTACACTTAAGCCATGTCTTGTTCTCATACATTTTTCTTTGACAAAGAAAGTTGCTGTAATTTAAAATATTGCTTCTGGGGCCATGTGTGGTGGTGCATGCCTGTAATCCCAGTACTTGGAAGTTGAAACAGGAGGATCTCAGGTTCTAGGCCAGCCTCAATAACTTAGAAAGACCCTCAATAACTTTCAAAATTAAAAAAAATGGCTGGGAGTACAGCTCAGAGGTTGGATCCATCTGGGTT
The DNA here is from genome assembly GCA_004027185.1 of Glis glis. Lineage (NCBI taxonomy): Eukaryota > Metazoa > Chordata > Mammalia > Rodentia > Gliridae > Glis > Glis glis. The sequence continues at coordinate 18,223 of PVJS01027937.1, forward strand.
CAATCCCTAGTACCATAGATGAATGAATGAATGAATGAATGAATGAATATCATTACCAGGTTTTGCTCAGTTAAAGCACATTCCAGAATCTGGACTCACAGAAATCAGGCAACTTATTCTCTGCTAGTGCTAAGGTATATCCAAATTCTGTTGCTCTCTATACATCTCTAAATCTAAAGAGGCAAATTTTTTCTTTCACAGCAAATTTTTTCTCTCACCTTAAAAAATAACCTGAATACTTATTCTGCCATATCTTCAAACAGATACTGGGCAGGCTAACCTCTTCCTCTCTGAAGATGTATCCTTATCTCAGACATGTGGACTCCCAATATTTTTCGGCAGAATGATGTCATAACCTCTGATTACACATAACTCAAGGGCATATGATCAAGTCAGCTTTTCTACAGTTTCCCTCTAAACTAATATTCTGATTCCAGAAAATGGCACATGTTTTATGACTGTCATCAAAAACTCATCATTAAATTCTGTTAGCATTAAACAATGTTAAGTGGAAGTGGCATTGACCTTAGATTCTGAACACTGAACCAACTGGCTTTTTTAAGAAACACACATAATCCATATATGTGTTGCTCACTGTAATGGTTTGGATTTAGAATGTCCCTCTTGCCCTAGGAGAAACAAGGTAGCAATGTTGGAAGCAGGGTTTGGTTGCTAGGGACGGGTCGGTAGGAGTGTGATCTTGGGGTTATGTGGTTCTTCTTCCCATTGCTCTCTCTGTCTTTGGCCTCCAAGATGTCAGTGCGGAGCCTAGTACTATATTTTTGCTTCCCATCACCACGCCCTGAGCTCTGAAGCCCAGGTCTGATGTAAATTGAACTCTGGAATTTCCAAAAACTCTGAGCAATTAAGTCGTCCTTGCTTTAAATTGTTTGGTCCATCATCTTGGAGTACAGCAGTGAGAATGTTGTCCAAGATGCTCACTGTGGGAAATTATTTAGTGCCTCTCTGCTTCAAGACCTGGAGTTTGGAGAAGGGAGGGAGATTTCTTAAAGGGCAATAACTAGATCCCAGTTTGTTTCTCTAGTTCTGTTTTCTATTGCTACTCCTCTGTATGACATTATATCATCACCTACTAGGATTTTCTTATGCATTGTTTTAAATTAAACCCGTTCAGATTTAACTTCTACCTAATTAAAATTTCTCTAACAACTTTGTTAGAAATATCTCTAATTGTGTGATTTTGCAAATCTGATTTATGTTTCTTCACACATTTGCCAGTGGCTTCCCACAATATCTACCATAAATTGATTTATAAGACCTTCCACTCAATAAGCATCCAAAACAATCTCTGCATGACAATGTGTGGAAATAATGATGACAATTGTGATATTTGAGATTGTAGAATTTATTGCAAAGCTTGCAAATCTCTACCTACATTTGCCAAGCAGGATATTCAAGTGGCTAAAGCTATGAGTTGCTTGCTTCAACATGGAAGGCTGTGGCTCTGAGAAAATTTTGGCATTGGTATTGCCAAATTCTTTATATTTCAAAAGATTTAAAGTATACATTTTATATAACACCCCAATTTAAGAATTTGTTTTAATTTTTAGAAAACACTTTATGGGCCAGACAAAAATGTCTGAGGGTAAATTTTGCTCTTAGACTACTAGTGTGGAGCCATGTCTAAATTGGGGATTGCATTTTGCTCTCAGTTTTCATTCTGTCCCTTTTTCTTTTTGATTAGTTGCTGTTCCCAAATATAATCTGAGAATATTTCATGAGGAAAATAACTTCTTATAAGAAAATGCTTTTGTGATTTGTTGGATATCCAGCAATCAAGAATATTGTAATTTTTTCAAAATATTGAGATCTTAAAGATAGATATTTTGGAACTGTCACACTTGCTTTCTACATTAACCATCTACATTTATGAAATACTGAAATATTTGAGAGAAAATATTATTTTTCTATGTAAAAATTCTGTAGCTTTATTGCATTTACTTGGGAAAAACTATCTTATTTTTATAAGTAAAGGTACTAATGAGTTTTTCTACAAAATATTCTGAAATGTATTTTAGTATAAACTTGTGCATTAGATTACTGTCATCCATTCAGGGATGACATCAGTGACCAAATTATTAATCTTTCGCAGGAGGCTTCTCAATGTTAGCTGAATTTAGAATCACCTGAGGCAATATTAAAACAGTCATTTGCCTAAAAACCACCTGGAAAAATTTTGTGTTTAATTATCTGGAGTATCTCTCTATACTTGTTATATACTCACTCAAAAATAAGTAAAGACAAAAAATTCTGAGCGTCACAGTTAACACATTTTCACTAATTAATGTATATAAAAGGTGTACCAAACAGCAACTGACTTTACCATGTTTACAAGTGTGCATGTGAGGTTAATAAAAATTGAACATTTGATGAGTTATAACATCTCAACAAAATTTAAAATTTTGACATAGTGCAAAAGTCAGTTCTTTAATTATGAGCTGAAGTTGGAAATGAACAACAAAATTATAACTAGAAACCAGTCTACATACTGGAAATTAAATAATATATTTCTAAACAAGTCATGGATCAAAGAAAAAATAAGTATGGAGATTAGAAAAGAAAATTGTTTAACTGAATTATAATAAAATATAACATGAAAATTTGTGGGATGCAATTAATGCAATATTTAAAGAGAAATATAACTTTGCAAGCATATGAGATAGAACAGTGAATGAAAATCAATGATTTGAATTTCTATCTCAAGAAGCAAGACTATGGAAAGTAGAAAGGAATAATAAACATTACAGCAGAAATGAATTAAATCAATAATATATAAAATAAAAAATAACAAAATAAGCTATTAAATTTCAAAAAAAATGTTAAATACTTAATAACATTGATCAAGAAAATAGAATAAGGAAACTAAAATGAGGGAATAAATATAAACTCTATACATTTAAATAAAAACATTTTAAACAACTTTAGCAAAAAAACTTGATGAATTATTTGAAATGAGCACATCTCTTCACAAATAAAATTCACCAAAGTTAAGAGATGACATACACCCCTCTCTAGTGAGGCATCTGTCAAAGAAATTAAATTTTTTATCTTAGAAAAATTCCCACAAGAAAACTACAGAACCAGATGGCTTTAATAGTGAATTCATCCAAACATTTAAGAAAGAAACAACTCTAATCTTGTACAAAATATTCTGAAAAGGAGAGAAAAATGAAGGTGACCTTTCCTTATTACTTTTTTGAGGCAAAGAAAACCATGATTCAAAATCCTGTCAAGGACATTCATGTAAGAAAAAAATATAGTAATATCAACAGAAGGAAAAGAAGTATTAGACTAAAATTCAATACTACTTCATAAAAAAACTTTCACTAAAGTAGAAAAAACTGAAAGTTTTAAAATGATAAAAGTTATTTAACAGAAAACCTAGAATGGGTTTATATTCAGTAATTAAAAATAATGCTCATAGAGAGGGGAGAAATTAAGGATACTATTTCCAGTTTAATATTGTAACAGGTTAAACACTGCAATGATGCGATGACATAGGAGAGAGAAAGAGAGGAATAAAGAGTATAAGGACTGGAAAGAAAGAAATAAAACCACCTATTTTTATAACAACTAAAAACATTAAAATATATCAATCATTGGACTGAATTATTTAATTCACACTTATCACAGGATCCAAGATCAATATGAAAAAAATCAACTATATTTCTCCCAAAAATAAAACAATACAGTTTAAATTTAAGAATTGATATCATTTGCCAAGCAATAAAAGCATAGAGGATCTCAACTTACAATGGTTTGAGTAATAATTTTCTTCACTTTTTGATGGTGCCAAAGTTATATAATTTAGTAGAAACTGTACTTTATGCAGCAAATAACTAATTATAGTGTAAGTACCATGTTGCTAAGCTATGATGTTTGTTAGGTTATGTACTAAGTGCAATTTTCACTTGGGTTATTTTGTAGTTACAGTGGATTTATCTGCATGTTACCCTGCTGTAAGCTGAGGAGCACTTGTAATCAAGTATCTAAGAATAAATGAAGCAAAGTCTTGAAAGAACTTTATAATAAAATCCATAACATGTTATTGAAAGAAATTAATGGTCAAAATTAATTCCATGAGTATGTTCTGGAAACTCAATATTATAGAGATGTCAGTTCTTCTCTATACCATGGCAATACCAATCACAATATTCATAAGCATTTTTTCTCAGAAGTTGACAAATACACTGTGAATTCTTATGTATCTATAAAATTCCAAGAAAAGGCAAGATAATCTTCAAATAGGACAAAACTAGGAACATTATAGCACCAAATGTAATTTCACTATAAAGCTGTACTAAAATACTCTGAATCCAGCAAAAGAGTATGAAGACACATGGAACAAGCTATAGATTACAGGAGTTCTCCAAAACCATATAATGTCACCTAATTTATGGTAGTAGTTGTACTACACTGATGGAGAAAAAATATCATGTTATCAATGTATGTCAACTGGACATTGATTTAAGAAAAGGAGATGTCTTCACTCCAACTGACACTACGCAAAATAAAATCCAGATGGATAAAATTAATATCTAAATAAAATATAAAGATAATAAAGATTTAGGAAGAAAATATTTTTATTTTGGAGAGGGCAATAGTATCTTTACCTCTGCCTTACACTGTAGACAAAAATGAAATATAGGTGGATTGCCAGTATAAATATAAATAAAAAATAAAAAATGAGAGGGAAATATAGAAGAATAAATTCTTGGCTTTAGAGTAAGTAATAAGTTCTTAAAGGCAACCCAAAAATTGCAAAGAAAAAAGGATAAACTACATTAAAATTAAGAACTTTGATTCATCAAAAAAAATCATTAATGTGTAAAAGTTGAAATTTCAAAGTGGAAAACAATCTTCACAATTCATGCATCCAATAAAAATCTGTTAGCTAGAGCAAATAATTCCCCAAATCAAAAGAAAATCTGGTTACTGGTTTATGTGTGTCAGTTTGTGAAGTTTTACCAAGTTGTGTACTATGAAATGTGCACTTCTCCCTAAATACACTACAGGACAATAACATTTAAAATTAAAGGCAAAGTTTTCTTGAGAGGGTCCTGGGGAGATTGCTCCTGAGAAAACAGGGTTTAGATCCACCATTCTCAGCGCTGGGCAGCGAGGCAGGTTCGAGGGCCAGTGCTAGGGCTGGTCACCTTTGGTGGCCTCAGTTTCCTCATTTAGCTACTCTAAGCTCATGTGGCTTTTTCTGATGCAAAAGAAAATGGGTAATTTTTTCCACACCCGAAACCAATTCTCCAAGACCAGCTGAATATCCAAGGACTGAATTCACTTCTGGCTGTAAATCCTGGAGTTAGTGTAGACACCACAGGATAACAGCTTAGTCCCACAATACCGTTCACACTTCAGACTCCAGCCACAAACAGCATTTGTAAGAAATTCATGCTTTGGCCCCACCAACTACAAATGTGGGGTTTTCCATGTCCCACTAATCTGGTTTGATAATTTACTAGAATGACTGAGTAAATATATACAAGAAAAATAAGAAAATATATGTCTGTGTGTATTTATGTATTGATGTGAGTGTACACATGTTATTGCTATGTGCTATGCTGACAAAGCTGATAACAAGCACAACACTTGGAAATAGTTCCTAAAGTTGCCATTTGCCCAGGTGGGCAATAGGCTACCCTCCCTTTTGAATATCAAGAGATAGAGCATGAAATTGTTTTTTCTAATTGTTGTGATTTTGAATGATTACAGAAGAAAATACATATGGTAGCTTTACTTAATTTCTGTTCTGGGCCAAATATTCTCTTTGTTTATTTTCATTTGTTAAATCACTTATTTAGAAATATCATCAAACATTATTGGCAATAGTCAAATTTTTTTATTTTCATCAATTTGAATACTTCCAAAAGTACAATCTTCGCATTGTTTTACTTGTTTGGAATGCAGCAGAGTATTAAAATGTCTTTTCCAGTATTCGGAGTCTTTATCCACAGTCTTCATCATGATCAATCCCTGGGGCTGTCTTTTCTGCCTTAAGTACAGGGCACTACCATATAATGAAAATTATGCTGTTTCAAAGCTGGGATGTATTTGTGTGCTATGAATTTCCCTTATTCCACCCAAATTAATTGTAACAATAAAGAAAAATCTTAGACTGAAGCTTTCAGGCTGGGGTTCAGGCTAAACTAACCTGGTTCTAAATAAAGTGAGCCCTGCCTACATGTTCCCCATCAGTGCCTGCATCTCTGAGCCACATTCTACAGACTCCCTCTGCAATGACTTTGGCAAATAATATTTTCTTATTATTACAAAGCTAAAATTCTTTTCAAGTTCTTATTCCAGATGGTCTCACACTCCACATATGTTTCCTTGGCAGTTCCTATGCTGTCAAACTTTTCATCTAGTAGCACTAACCGGTCATGTCCAGGTAATATCGCAGTCTTGGTTTCCACCCCAGATGCTACCTCAAGGCTCAGGCCTTGAAACTTACTTACAAAAAGTTTATTTTTCAAGCTCTAAGACATTTTGTCCTGCCATGTGCCATCCAAGACCTTCATTTTTCAACATTTTCTTTGTTTCTTTTTTTTTTTTTTTGGTGCTGTAGATTGAACCCAGAGACATTCTACCTCTGAGTTATACCCTCAGCCCTATTGTATTTTTTATTTTGAATCAGGGTCTCACTAAGTTGCTGAGGGCTTCACTAAGTTGCTGAGGCTATCCTTGAAGCTGTGATCTTCCTGTCTCAGCCTTCCTAATACTGGGATTACAAACATGCACCAACACTCCCAGCTTTCTTTGTTTTCTTTTAAAAATGTTTAAGATTACTATACCTGATAGAATCCATATTGTAATATAGACAGAAAAGAGTCAACATGGCAATTCTGAAACTATTATTTCTGGCAATGCTTGCTTGTAAGACTGGCCCTTAGGTGGCATTTGGGATTTAAGGAGGATTCCCATTATTCCCAAAACTAATATAAATGGCTCACTGAGCCTAACCTGTTTGTACAAATAATATGGTTTACCCCAAACACCTGCTTTCCTTCTGAAATTTTGGAACACACCAGACAGAGGATGTTTACATAAACAGATTCTACTTAAAACCCTGGGCACTGAGTCCCTGATGAGTTTCTCTGGTAGAAAATGGTTTACAGTGTTGTCACAGCTCATTGCTAGAGGAATTATGCACATACTGTGTAGCTCAGTTGGAAGAGGACTCTTGGGAGACTGTACATGGTTTCCTTTAGAAAGGCCCTGTATTAGTCAACATGGGATGCATACACAGAATATCGGGCTGGGTGACTTAAACAACAGAAATCTATTTTCTTACAATGCTGGTGGTTTGGAAGTCTGAGATCCGGATGCCAATATGTTAGCTATTTGGTGAAGGGCCCTTTGCAGATGGTCGTCTTCTTGAGTCTACACATGGCTGTGGGAGGGGCAGGGAGTGGGAAATGGAGAGGGTACTTACTTTCTGATAGTCTCTATTTTTTTTTTGAGGTAGCAGGGATTGAACCCAGGGGCGTTCTACCTCCGTGTTATACCCCCGGCCCTATTTTTTTATACTTTATTTTGAAACCAGGTCTCACTAAGTTGTGGAGGGCCTCACTAGGTAAAGAGAGACAGGGAGAGAGAGAGAGAGAGAGAGAGAGAGAGAGA
>PVJS01027938.1:0-25875 GCA_004027185.1 Glis glis
TGTATAAACCACAAGCATGAACAATCAGCTGATGATGTATTTTGTTTCCCTAATCATTGTGTATAAAATCCTTGCCTAAAACTTTGCAAAATACACTCAGATGCAACCTCCTTGAGTTGTGTCTGTTTGTCACTCATCGCCGACTCCTTGCCCATCTTCCCGAGACCCCTGTCCCGTCGGTCTCAATGCTCTCCGGCTGGGCTGGTCCGTATCACCTGCGGGCGTCTTCCTGTTCCTGCTTCCTGCATTAAGGAGGAGAGAGGGCCCTGTCACTCAGCTGCTCAGCTGTGAGAATGACTAGAACCATGCCCAGGGGCTCCTGGGAGCTCTAAGAAAGCAAAGCATCAATTAAATGTCTAATTGGCGCATCTTGTAACAGCCTATTTGAAATCAAAGGTGTGGACCACCTAAGTTTTACAAAGAGATTTTTTTAAGCTGGGCATGGTGGCGCAAACCTGTAATCCCAGTACTTGGGAGGCTGAGATAGGAGGATCACGGGTTCGAGGCCAACCTCAGCAATTTAGCAAGGCCCTCAGCAACTTAGTGAGACCTTGTTTCAAAATGAATAGTAAAATAAGACTGAGGGTGTAGCTTGGAGGTAGACTGCCCCTGGGTTCAATCCCCAGTGTGTATGTACACACACACACACACACACACTTTTTAGAGTACTTCTTCAGGACTCCTTGTAGTAAAGTCCCATGTGAAACTCTCCGCCGTCTTGCAGATGTGGAGCATATCATTTCGTAGATGGCGTGGGTTTGTCAGCATGTGTTGAGCTAATGCCATGTGATTTTTCTGACTTAGTAGCTGTGACTGGGAATTCCTGGATTTCTCCGTGGGGGAAGCGGGACCTGTTTTCAGCTAACCCCCTGTGACACATTTGCAGGAGTGCTGCGCATCACAGACGGGGGAGCTGAGACCCCGGCCATGCACTGCCCCTTAGAGGAGCGCCCGGGGTCCCGCCCGTCTCCTCTGCTTCTCTTACCTTACATGCCAGGGCACGGCCGTGTGCGCGCTCGAGGTTCCTGTGCCGACTGCTCAGTGAGAAGCTCCCGGGCCATTGTCGTCTAAACGCCGCCGTTGTTCACTTTCCCCCTCAGGGAGGCGGTCTCACATCTGCGGCATTTTCCTTTCCAGGCACATAGAAGAGCATTTCCTCCCTCGGATGCTACAGGACCTGACAAAGCAGGTGAGTCCCGGGTGCAAAACTCATTTTCCAGGCAGACACGGCCCTGGACAGACCGCTCAGGACATGAGCTCTGGGGTAAAGTCGCAGAAAGTCACCGTGGCTAGCGTAGGGGAGAAGCAAGGGGGGAGGACCGCCACAGAGAGCGTGGCGGGGTCGCAGGTGGCCCTCCTCTCCGCGCCACCCCACTACTCTCCAAGGCTTCCCACTCCTCCTTCTCCCATGTCACTTCCCCTGGGACTTGCATCCCCTCGAAGGGTTGTCTGGACTGAGAACAAAGAGTCATATCTCCGCTGGGAGTCCCCGAGAAAGGGACCCCTGTCACCATCTTGGCTGCATCTCGGAGGGGAGCCACGCCAAGCTTGGTGGCCCTGCCCTCCCTGTGGTCACAGGGCAGAGGCAGGGGTCAGGCAGCTTCATGTGACTGTGGCAGAGGCCCGCGATAGGCAGCTCAGAGGAGGAAGGTCTGTTTGGCTTTGGTTTCAAAGTTCAGTCCATGGTCGCGTGGCCTCATTGTTTTGGGCTGTGGTAGAGGTGGCTGCTCACCTCATGGAGGCCAGAAAGCAAAGACAGGAGGAGGTGGCCGGGCCCCCATCCTCTGCGAGGGCACCCAGTGTCCTTCCCTCCTCCCACCAGGCTCCACCACCTCCAACAGCCCACACGCTGGGGACCGGGCCTTCAACACATGGGCCTCTGGGGACATTCCAACAGCCCCACAGACTGGGGACCGGGCCTTCAACACATGGGCCTCTGGGGACATTCCAACAGCCCCACAGGCTGGGGACCGGGCCTTCAACACATGGGCCTCTGGGTACATTCCAACAGCCCCACAGGCTGGGGACCGGGCCTTCAACACATGGGCCTCTGGGGACATTCCAGCAGCCCCACAGGCTGGGGACCGGGCCTTCAATACATGGGCCTCTGGGAATTCCAGGCCCAAAGGACAGCAGGCTGCTTCTATGGCGGTCGTCCTGGTCAGCAACCCCAGCACTGTCCGTGACATTCCCCCCCTGGCCACGCAGAACACAGGCTTGTCTTCTTTGCACAAAGTCCTAACGATGCCTGTGCCTGGCATCTTTGGAATTCCTATGTCTGCCACGAAGTCATCCCGTCTTCCTCTCGTGCAAGAACCAAACTCCACCCAGCTCTCGTCTCCTGACACCCAGGCTTCTGGGATGGGGGTGGTAATTACAGTGCAGGCCCCTTTGACCTCTCAGGCTCCTTCTCACCCTCTGCAGGTCCCGACCCCCTCCTGGCCACCCCACCGACGTCACCACCCCTTCTCCTCCCCCTCTCCTCTCTACCTTCCTCTGTGTCAGCTTGTGTTAGTCAGCTTTGTGTTGCTGTGACCAAATTAATTGACAAGAACAACATAGAGGAGGAAAGGTTTATTTGGCTCACAGTTTCGGAGGTTCCGTCCATGGTCGGCTGGCTCCAAGATAGAAACATCATGGCAGTAGGGCGTGGCAGAGGAGAGCTGCTCAGGGCAACTGGGAAGCAGAGAGAGAAAGAGAGTAAGGGGCGAGGGACAGATAGAGCCTCAGGGCCGTGCCCCAGTGACCCACCTTCTCCAGCCACGCCCTGCTGCTCATGTTTCACTCCTTCCCAGCAAGTGCACTCGTATTATTAATCCGTCAGGGGGATGAGTGCACTAACACAGTCAGAGCCCTGGGGATCCAGTCTTTGCACCTCTGAACACTGCCGCTTGGCCGCCTCATGAGCTTATGGGGGGCGTCACGTGAGAGCGTCCACTGACAGCCTGGTGTCCTACAGCCTCTAGAACGTGGCCCCTGTATCATGATAACAGCCGGGTCTGTATCACTTTCCCCCATCTCCAGGGATCACCGCGGCCCAGGGCGAGCACAGTGGCAGGAAGACAGGAGTGGCTGGAGGGGTGGCAGACCTGGAGGTGGGCTGGCCTCACCCCATCCCATTTCCGTCTGTGGGGAGAATGGCCCTTGCCCAGGAGGTATGCCCCGAGGGAGCCCCTGGTGGACTCCCTTTCTTAGAAGGACCCCAGTCCTGTTGGATTAAGACCCACCCCGGCGTCTCATTTTACCTTAACCTCTAATGGCCCTATCTCCAAGTGAGGTCACCTGCAGAGCTGCTGGGGTTAGGCCTTCCACACATGGATTTGGGGGACCCTGTAGCACCAAGATTCTCTCTGCCCCCACCCCCGATTCTTGCCCTCAAGTGTCTAGAAACGGGTGTGGAGAGGAGGGGAGAGCACGCACCGCAGGTGGTTTCAGCGCGTCTTCCTGTTGACTTGTTTGTCCTCCCAGCCACTGGGTGACTTCTCATCTAGCTGGCACAGAGGGGTTAAGTAACTGCCCCAAATAGCACAGCTCATAAGCAAAGGGGCCTGGGTCCGGCTGCAGAATCTGCGCCCTGTACAGAGGTTCCTTCTCGTGCTTTTGTCCCCCGCCTGCCCTGGGGGGATTGGTGGGGACCTGGGCCGTTCTGTCTCCTGGAACCTTGCTGGACTTGCAAGCTCTAACTTATGGCTGGCACAGCGCCTCCCCGGCATGGCTCCCCTTCATGGGGCGGGTCTGAGGCCTGAAGCCTGGGTGCTTCCCTCGGGAGGACCCGTTCCAGCTCGCCCGACCCCTCTTACTCAGACACCTTTGTGAACCTCTCATTTCAAACAACTATTACCAGTATCTCCATAGGAGGCGATTTTTGTTAGCAAAAACCAAAGGTAATGTCGAAATCCAGGTTGGGAGGGGTTTATCACAAGGACACTGCGCGTGTCCTGTGATTCCTCATGAGGCCACGCTGACTCCCATGGGGTGGGAGCGGTCACTCCTCTGACTCAGGCGCCAGCCGTTTCCCCTGTGTCATGCGTGTCTCAGCTTCCCACTGGCTGGCCCACGGTGGCTGTGCCTGGACTTACGTCGCCTCCAGCCAGGAGGCAACCTGGCACATGCTCGAAGCATCAATACACCTTCTAAGCGGGCTATCCTATCTCCTGATATTCCCCCATTGCCCCATAAGTCTCAGTGCCTCATTAGACCCATGCAGCACCCACAGGGGCGGCTCTGTCCCTGCCTGGGAGCCCCAGCACTCTGGTTTATGAATATGCCTCTTAGAGACAGACATACCTGCATGCTGCCTCTAGCCCTGCCACTTGGGAGCAGGGTGACTTCTTGACACCTTCTGTTGGGTCATTTCTGCAAGCGGGATGAGAGGAGAGGAGTAATACCTGAACCATGATACTGGTTAGAGAGGAGAAAAAGTGCTTCGTGCGGCAGGTCGCCTAGAGTAGTACTTGATGAATGAGAGCTGTTGTTACTAACACTGATGAGGATGGTGACTTATGACTATGGAAACCTCAGAAGGCTGTATGTTGTAGCTGTGGTAACCCGTGTGGCAGCTCAGAGCATGACGTGTGGCTATGAGTGGGAATACGGGAGACCCTTAGGCTTCAGCAGAAGAGGTGCCAGTGGGGGTTGGGTGTGCCCCAGGTTGAGCAAGGACACAGGACTTAGAAAACTGGGGCAGCCTTTGTGGAGGTCTCCTAAGGAGGTCAGGGGTCCCCAACCCAAATGGGATGGCCATTCAGTCTGCGTTTCTTTTCTTTCAACTGCAGGAAACCGTGCCCTTTGGAGATGCGGTGCTGGCCACCAGGGACACCTGCATAGGGAGCGAGATCTGCGAGGAGCTCTGGACACCACACAGGTCAGCTGGGCCACCCGTGCAGCCTGGTCCCCGTCCTCACATGGGCCAGTGGAGGACCGGGGGTTGCAGACGTCCTGAGAGCCGAGGGGCTGCCGGGAGGGCGAGTGGAGCCCAGCCTCTCTTCTCCTTGCCTGCCTCCCTCAGCCCGCACGTCGACATGGGCCTGGATGGCGTGGAGATCATCGCCAACGCCTCGGGCAGCCACCACGTGCTGCGCAAAGCCCACGCCAGGGTGGACCTGGTGACCATGGCCACCACCAAGGTAGGCTCCAGGTGGGGCCGCGGGGTGTGTGTCATGGCTGGGCCCTAAATGTGGAGCGCTCTGGGGTCCTCAGTGTCGAGGGCGGGGCCCGGCCACGCGCAGCGGCTCCTCGGGGCTTATGGTTACAACCTGTTCCCAGCGAGCATGCGCCGCCACCCTCCTGGGCTTCGCTCACAGGACCCCATCTGACCCTCGCAGCTGCCCTGCGAAGCAGGCGCCGCTGACACCTCTGTTGTGACGGGAACCAGATGCACCACCTGACCACGGTGTTGCAGGGGAGCAAAGATGCATCTGCATACCTGCCACTGTATTCTGGACCTAGTGACGCAGTGAGGGGTGGCATGGTTTGTTACTCGGGGGGCACATCTGGGTTCAGCGGGCTCGAACCTCAGCTCCGTCGCTCAGAGCTTCAGCTTCTCTGAACCTCGCCGTGTCGAGCAGAGACAGCAGCGCTGTGCGTAGGGCCGTCATAAAGTAAGAGTGGACGTCCTGTGTAATGTCTGGTGTTTGGGACAGCCATGTGAGTCGTGGCTGCTAGGATCTGTGGTCCCTGCCTGCACGCAGCCTCTGTCTGTCAGGTGGGGGCATGGAGGATGGCATGGGAGGACGTGAGGGGGACAGGAGGAAGTCTAGCACAGCCAGGGGTCCCGTCTTGGGGCTGGTGGCCAGTGAGAGTGACAAGCCACCACTGACAACTCCCGTGTCACCTCTGCCTCTTCCAGAATGGCGGGATTTACCTGCTGGCCAACCAGAAGGGCTGCGATGGCGACCGGCTGTACTATGACGGCTGTGCCATGGTAGCGATGAACGGGAGCATCTTCGCCCAGGGCTCCCAGTTCTCCCTGGATGACGTGGTGAGGAGCGGGCGTGCACGCGGCCCTAGGGAGCAGGGTTTCCTCCTCCAGATCCCAGCATCATCCCCACCCCAGGGTGCTTGCGGGGAGCCCCGCGGGTGTCCCGTCTGGACCGCTCCCTCCTCCCCTCTATGAGGAGGCAGCTGCCCCGGCTCCCGGGGATGGCTGAGCACAGGGCGATGGAGAAGGCACGTCGCACAGCCTGGGGTGGAGGACCCCGCGCCACCGGGACTGCGTGGGGTGCACTTGGGAGCAGAGCGCAGGGCGGGCATGGGAGCAGGCATTGTGATGGGGCCGGGTGCCACCAGGTTCCCACGCAGGATGCCATGGGCTTGTCTGAGTGACTGGGGCTGCAGCCCGCTGCCCAGGGATGAGCGGGGGCCGAGCCTGGCCCCGTGATAAGGACCAGGGGCCCCATATCTGGCCAGGGACTTTCTCCTGGGGAGCAGCGTGGGCTCTGCGAAGCCTCTCAACTTCCCCAGGAGTCGAGACAGCACAGGTAATTGTGAAGCTGTACCCCACTGCCCCCGAGTCCCTGGAAGTGCGAGCAGAGACCCCGTACCTCTGCTGGGAAGGGGCTCTGTGAGCACACAAATGGCCCGGCCGGAGCCACAGTCACCCAGGGCACCGTGCGTCCTGCTCACCAGCTCCATTGCTGTCCCCAGGCACGTGGGGTGAAAGGTCAACGAGATGAGACAACAGAGAGAGTGGCTGGGAGCCCGATGGCAGGGTCCTCAGGGCAGCCAGCCACCCGCAGACGGGGTCACGGCCTCTTGGGCCACAAGTTCCTTTGTGGAGCCAATGAGCTACGCACTCGCCACCTTAAAAATGCAGGTGAACACAGGTGCCGGGTCTCCCGCGTCCCCGGATCACACTGGGTGCTCATATCCTCGCGGAGAGAAGACAGCAGCTGCAGAAGCTCTGCAGAGATCCGTGCTGTTCTTTCTTATTTATTTATTTATTTATTTATTGGTGCTGGGGCTTGAACCCAGGGGTGTTCTACCACTGAGCTACACCCCCAGTCTTTTTTTAATTTTTAAGTATTTATTTATTTATTTATTATTTGCGGTTCTGGGGATTGAACCCAGGGGCATTCTACCTCCAAGCTACACCCCCAGCCCTATTTTTTTTGTTGTTGTTGTTCTTTATTTTGAAACAGGGTCTCACTAAGTTGTGGAGGGCCTCACCAAGTAGCTGAGGCTGGACGTGAACCTGGATCACCCAGTCTCAGCCTCCCAAGTACTGGGATTACAAGCGTGTGCCACCACGCCCGGCTTGATTTTTTTTTTGAAACAGGGTCTTGCTGAGTTGCCGAGGCTGGCCTCAAACCTGCAATGCTCTCGTCTCAACCTCCCGAGTAGTGGGATTATAGGAGTGTGCTGCTCACTTGTTTTTCCTTAAGCAAAAACAAAACAAAACAAAAACAAAAACCAAAAAACAGAAAATACCACCTTTGTAAAAATGCAAATGTTTCAAATAGCCCTTATCCAAAATGCTTCTACCAGAGTGCTTTCGATTTCAGATCTTTTCAGATTTTGGAATGTTTGCATGTTCATAATGTAGTATCCAAACCTAAGCACGGGATCCGTTTATGTTTCACGCCGCACACGTGGTCCAAAGGTGATATTACACAAAGGCGTAAGCAGTTTTGTGCAGGAAACAACATTTTGGACTTTGTAGCTTTGGATTTTGTAGTTCGGCCTCAGGACGCTCCAGCTCTAAATCCCAGTTGCACAAAGACAACAAGAAGGAACTTCTGGTTCTGCCCAGATGTCATCGGAGTGAGGGCCCATCCTGGGTTGTGTATCCAGTTGAGGTTCTGGTGGGCCATCTCGTCCTCCCCTCTGTCCGCAGAGGTCTTGGGTCGTGGGGAAGAGGTAATGAAGACACTGGAGCAGAGGGGTAGGGGGTTGGGAAAGGAGTGATTCTCTGCAGGCGGCTTGGCCGGAGTGGGGTCTGTGCGCACAGAAAGCAGATTCTCCAAGACTCTGAGCAGATGGAACTCAGGTTGCTTCGCTTGCTTTGCGCCCCAGACGCTGAGCAGATTTGATGCTTCCTGCAGCACCGCCAGGGCCGGGGCCTCCAGGGGGTCGTCACGGCACCCAGCTGCACTTCAGCGTGGGCTGTACTTCAGCGTGGGCTGGTGAAATTCACCTTGACAGGAATCCCAGGGAGTTTCGGGGTTTCCTGCGCGGAGCGTCCGGGCCAGCGTCTAGCGGTCTTGGCTCCAGCCACCTGGAACTCTCCCCCTCCCCCGGGGGTCTTCCACATGTCCCTTCTCTGAGTTCTGCTTTCCAAGTTACTATGCCACAGGAAGCCGCCTCGTTCAGTGTTAGCCCAGGACAGAAGGGAAAGAAGAAGCTCGGGCCGAGGGCCGAGCGTGCTCCCCTCCCGACTCAGGAGCGCTAGGCGCTATCTTCAGTCCAGGCTGGCCGTGCCAAGACACTTGTCCATCTGTCCAAGCCTCTGCAGCCCTGCCAACTGCCAGTGTGTTGGGGATCCAGCAGTGCCCGGCCCCACCAGGCCCCGAATCAGAAGCCTGGGGTCTGCATCCAGCAGGCACCAGGGTGGCTCCTAAGGCCCTGAAGTCTGGGCACCCGTGCCTCTTCCCACAGGGGTGACCTTGCAGGCCCGACCAGCTTGCTGCCCTGTGACCAGCCGCAAGCCAAGGCTGTCCCACCAACCCTCCGTGGTCCACGCAGAGCCACCCAGCAGAACCCCGTGACTGCCGGGTGTGGTGGCGCATGCTTGTAATCCCAGTACTTGGGAGGCGGAGGCCGGAGGATCCGGGTTCGTGGCCAGCCTCAGCAACTTAGTGAGGCCCTCTGCAACTTCGTGAGACCCAGTTTCAAAATAAAGGATAAAAAAATAGGGCCGGGGTAGAACGCCCCTGGGTTCAATCCCCAGTACCGCAAAAAAACCCAAAAAACCCCGTGACTGTCAGCTGTTCCTTGGAGCTGTCCCGCTGCCCCCGCTCCAGGGGCAAGGCCGCTCAGCCTCCCCAGGACGCATGCTTCTCAGTATGTCCTTACTGCATGCGGGTGTCTGGCTTGTGGGGTGTCACCAGCGTCTGAGTTGAGGCTAACCAAGCCTTGGGGACAGGTGCAGTGGTGCCACCTCCTGCACAGCCGCACCCTCCATGTCTTTTGGGGTTTCCTGGCTTTGCCCTTTGCTCTGGGAGGCGGCAGGAGAGCCGTGCGCAGGCCATGTGGACCGCTCCTTCTCCTGTCTTCGTGGACGTTTCCCAGCTGGAGTTGGGCCCTGCGGAAGGTGGCGGGAGCCAGGAGACAGCAGGCTGACCAGAGCCGTCCCGCGTCACCTGGTGGTGCACGGAAACAGTTCTTGCTACCCCTTACTCCCACTTAATGAGACAATATTCTTGGGGCATAATTTAATTAGGACTTTATTTTCATAAAGAAAGGAATAATATCTAAGAGTTAAAACTTCTTTTCTGGGCTGGGCATGGTGGCGCATGCTTGTAATCCCAGTACTTGGGAGGCGGCTAGCCTCAGCTACTTAGGCCCTTTACAACTTCCTGAGACCCGGTTTAAAAATAATGTAAAGAGCTGGGCGTGGTGGCGCACGCTTGTAATCCCAGTACTTTGGGAGGCGGAGACCGGAGGATCCAGGTTTGCGGCCAGCCTCAGCGCGCATGTGCGTGTGCGTGATCTCTCTCACTCTCTCTCTCTCTCTTTCTCTCTCCCCAGTGAGGCCCTCCACAACTTCGTGAGACCCAGTTTCAAAAACAAAGCATAAAAAAAATAGGGCTGGGGGTGTAGTGCGGAGGTAGAATGCCCCTGCATTCAATCCCTGGTACCGCAATAAAAATAAAAATAATGTAAATATAAAAAATAGGGCTGGGGCTGTAGCTCGGAGGTAGAACCCCTCTGGGTTCAATCCCCGGTACCACAAAAAAAAAACTTCTGCAAGTTGCAGAACCCCCCGCTACAAGTAGGTTCAAAGCGGGAGCCGCGTCCCCTCCTGTGACACAGGCGGCGCGTCCAGGCTCCCGGCCTGGCATGGGTTGTGGGTCTGGCTCCACCTCTCTGTCTTCTCTGCCCCGACCTCCCTCTGTGAGGGCTTCATTCTCAGGCTGCCTCTGCTACTGTCACAGGATGGCTGCAGCAGCTCCAGCCATCTCATCACATCGCTGTGTTCAGTGGTAAAACCCAGTGACGGAGCCGTGTCTCGTGCTGTGATTAAGGGATCACTGGCAAATGTCTGAACGCAGTGGAGGTTCTGGTGGCAACGGGTGGAGGGGAGGTCAGGTCAGCAGCGATGCTGTCCATCCCCTGTCCCTAGCCCGTGGAGTCCATAGCCCCCAGCCCCGGCTCTAGAAGATGTGACTCCTCCACATGCAGCACGAGTAACAGCCGTCTTGTTACACGAGGAGGAAATAAAGGAGGTTGTGATTTCCTTGCACTCCCTTCTGCAGGAGGTCCTGACCGCCACGCTCGACCTGGAGGACGTCCGGAGCTACAGGGCGGAGATTTCCTCTCGGAACCTGGCGGTGAGCGCTCTAGCTAGCAGACGCAGAATGTGGCCCCTTCACTGCAGGCCCCTGTGAAAACAGGAGCCGGGGCTTCAGGAATGCAGGGGGGCAGAAGGAACCAGCCACCACCTGCCTAGGCCTGGGATCCAGGAGGCACAGAGCAGGTGGGGACGGCAGATAGAGGCCGTGACTCAGGAAACAGGGAGGCTCCGAGCTGGGGACAGGATGGCGGGTGGGACCCCCCCGGGAAGGCAGGGCGAGGTCCAGGGCAGGAGCCAGTGCTGGGCCGAGACTCCTGTGTGAGCAGGGCCTCGGCCAACCTGCGGTCCTGTCACCCAGGACCCGGATCCCCGCATTCCTATAAGACGCCATTACCGGGGCAGGCTTTTACCAACACTGCAGAGATACGAAGCTCAGAATTACTCTGGTCATTTTTTTTTTTTTTGGTACTGGAGACTGAGCCTAGGGGCATTCTACCTCTGACTATACCCCCAGCCCTTTCTATTTTGAAACAGGCTGTTGCTACATTACTGTGCACTGGTCTCGAACCTGCGATCCTCTTGTCTCAGCCTCCTCAGTATTGGATTACAGGTATGCGCCACCGTGCCTGGCCATGACCACTTTTTAACAATAGCTGGGTTTTTTTTTTTTTTTTTTTGTGTGTGTGTGTGTGTGGTACTGGGGATGGAACCCAGGGGTATTCTGCCTCCGAGCTATACCCTCAGCCCCATTTTATTCTTTATTTTGAAACAGGATCTCACTAAGTTGTAGAGGGCCTCGCTAAGTAGCTGAGGCTGGCTGTGACCCTGTGATCCTCCTGTCTCAGCCTCCCAAGTACTGGGATTACAAGCATGCACCACCACACCCGGCTAACAATAGCTGTTTTGAGACACAGTGCCTGTCCCCCAAAGTCTCCCCATTTCAGCACAGTTCAGTGGTTTTTCCTGTGCTCATGGAGTTGTGTAACCATCGCCACAGTCGTTAGAACATTCCCAGCACCCCAAGCAGATCTGTCCCCCCAGGCAGTCACCCCCCAGTGCCCTCCTCCGGGTCCTGGCAGCCACCCACCTGTCTGTCTCCAAGGACCTCCCTAATGAAGTCAGACCGCATGTCATCTTATGCCTGGTTCCTTCCCTGAACCTAGTGTTGTCAAGGTTCATCCAGGAATAATACTCCACGATGTGTCGATGGAGCACAGCGCGTGTCCCCGCTCATCTGCCGATGGGCACTGGGAATGTTGCCACTTTTCGTCTGTTACAAACAGTACCATGTCATGTTTATGGGCAGACTTTTGGTTTTTTGTTTTGTTTTGCTTTTTTGGTACTGGGGATTGAACCCAAGGACGTTCTAACTCTGAGCTACACCCCCAGCCCTATTTTATTTTGTATTTTGAAACAGGGTCTTGCTAAGTTGCTGAGGGCCTCGCACTAAGTTGCTGAGGCTGGCCTTGAGCCTGCGATCCTCCTGTCTCAGCCTCCCAAGTACTGCGATTCCCGGTGTGCGCCACCACGCCTGGCAGTGGGCAGGCTTTTGAGCGGAGGCACGTGTTCGTTTCTCTGTGTCCGTGTGCTCAGGTGTGGAATCTCTGGCTCACCTGCGGACTCTTGTTGATCCTGGAGGAGCCGCCAGACTGCTGTCCAGAGCGGCTGAGCCATTTTCCGCTCCTCCCAGCAGCGGTGTGAGGGCCGCGGCTTCCCACGCCCTCCCCATCTCTCGTCACTCTTGCTCTGATTCCAGCCGTCCCCGTCCCCACACGGGATTGGTTTCGTCCCCGCAGACCAGTGGAGTGGTGCTCTTGGGTGGGGCCCCGGCCTCTGGGAGGGCTGCCACAATGCGGGTGTCCCTTTGTCTTGAATGTCCACAACAGGCCAGCAGGGTGAGCCCCTACCCCCGGGTCAAGGTGGACTTCGCCCTCTCATGCCACGACGACTTGCTGCAGCCGGTCTCTGAGCCGGTGGAGTGGAAATACCACAGGCCCGAGGAGGAGATCAGGTGGGTGGCTCCCGGCCCCGGGGCAGGGTGGCATGGAGCATGTGCAGGGGGGTTCAGAGCCTGTGGGGTGGACGCCAGGCTCAGGAGGCTGTGCCTCGTTGGGGTCCAGCACCTGGACGCTGAAGCCAGACCGCTTGGGCTCAACACCTGGCCCTATGGTCTTGTGCTGCCACCTTGGGCATGAAGGCACTGTCCTGTGTCTCATTGTGCCTGTTTCAAGAGGGGACAGTGGAGTCAGGCGTAGTGGCGCACTGTAATCCCAGTACTTGGGAGGCTGAGACAGGAGGATCCGGGTTCACGGCCAGTCTCAGCTACTTAGTGAGGCCCCCCACAACTTAGTGAGACCCTGTTTCCAAAAGTGCTTGTAGCTGAGACCGCGGCCTGGCGAGAGCCCAGCCCTGCCGGCCAGTGTCTCTGCACGTCCCGCTGAGCTGCGCAGGCGCACTGTGAGCCAGGCCTGCTGCTCCAGACTCAGTGCTCTGATTGCCCCACAGCCTCGGACCTGCCTGCTGGCTCTGGGATTTTTTAAGACGCAGCCGACAGGTAAAACGCCCAGTTTCTGGCCAGTTCACCTTGCTTGCTCTGCTGGGTGGTGTGTGTCTAATTCTAGGACGGGCTAGTGATTTTTTTAAATGTATGCAACTGAAAGCAGTTCCTTGCTGTGCCTGGGGGAGGGTTCTCCTCACTGGCCAGTGACCTGATGGGCTCAGCCTGCGTTGGCTCCATGCTGGAGTCAGGTGGAGCTGTCGGGGGCGTTCGGAGCCCCGTGGCTCCCCAGCCCGTGTTGGGCGTAAAATCATGCTTGTCCGTAACACGGTGGACAGTCAGCCTTAGGCAAGCCCCGGAGACATTTCTTTTCCTTCCAGAAAGCCTATCTGGCACTTTCGGGTATTTCCCCCTCCCCCAGGGACGGCGCTGGTGCCGGGCTGTTTCTCGGGGGTCTCCTTGGGTTTCTGGGGTGGGGCTGGGCTGAGCGCTGGGCCCCCGCCTCTCTGAGGAGGTTCTGCTGATACCACCCTTGGTCGTCTGTTCCAGGCGGGGTTTTTCCTGCCCCTGAGTGGCGGTGTGGACAGCGCGGCCACCGCCTGCCTCGTGTACTCCATGTGCCACCAGGTCTGCGCGGCTGTGGCGAGCGGAAGTAGGTGACATCCGTGGACTGTGGAGGGGGCAGAGAAGGTAGCCAGGTCATGGGCGAGGGGCTTGTGGCTACGCTCAGAAGTCACAGCATCCCGTCCACATCCCAAGGCTGGAGGCAACAAGGCCACTAAGTCCCTTCCTGGGGCATGTGGCTGATGCGACCCTGACCGCAGAGCCAATCCTGCCTGTGGCCATCAGTCAGCACTGGGCCCGGCAGAAAGCAGAGACCTTGGGGACGGACAGACCCTGCTCTAGTGCAGGCCAAGGTGCGGTGACATTGAACGCAGCTTTGTTCTGTGCGGCAGGAGAGTGTGGGGGTGACACTCATCTAACAGCCACAGGACACCCACGCTCAGCCTGGGATCACCTGGGCAGGCGCCTGGGGGATAGCCTGGGATTAATCACATGGGTTCCTAGGGGATAGCCTGGGATTAGCCACGCAGGCACCTGGGGGATAGCCTGGGATTAGCCACACAGGCACCTGGGGGATAGCCTGGGATTAGCCATGCAGGCAGCTAGGGCAATGCCTGGGATTAGCCACGCAGGCACGTGAGGGGTAGCCTGGGATTAGCCACGCAGGCGCCTGGGGGATAGCCTGGGATTAGCTACACAGGTGCCTGGGGGGATAGCCTGGGATTAGCTACACAGGTGCCTGGGGGATAGCCTGGGATTAGCTACACGGGTGCCTGGGGGATAGCCTAGGATTAGCCATACGGGTTCCTAGGGGATAGCCTGGGATTAGCCATGCAGGCACCTGGGGGATAGCCTGGGATTCGCAATCTGGTGGCGGGGGATAGCCTGGGATTAGCCATACGGGTTCCTAGGGGATAGCCTGGGATTAGCCATGCAGGCACCCGGGGAATAGCCTAGGTTTAGCAATCTGGGTGCCTGGGGATAGCCTGGGATTAGCAATCTGGTTCCTGGGGATAGCCTGGGATTAGCCACACAGGCACCTGGGGCACAGCCTGGATTACCTGGGCAGGCTGTCTATCTCCAGACAGTGGCTTCCCCTTCCGTCCTGATGGTTTTCAGATCAGGAAGTGCTGGCTGACGTCCGGGCCATCTTGTACCAGAGCAGCTACACCCCCCAGGACCCCCGGGAGCTCTGTGGGCGCATACTGACCACCTGCTACATGGCCAGCGAGAACTCCTCCCAGGACACACGCAGCAGGGCCAGCGAGCTGGCCCAGCAGATCGGAAGGTAGACTGGGCCCCGGGTGCTGACAGGCAGGCAGCTGTGACAGTCATAGCTGCTGTGTGCCGTGCCTGTGACCACGCTGGTATTTCAGTGTGCATCTAGGAGCTGAGCCGGCTTCTGATTTCTGTTGGTTTGAGTCAGATCATAGGTAAACCTCTGCCCACCTCGGCCTAGCCCGTCTCCCATCTCCGTCCTCCTCCCTCCTCCTCGAGTCCCAGGCGCAGCTGCAGGTCAGAGGTTACCACCGTGTCAGGTCCTGCCTCCCTGGCTGCACTGCCCTGGGCAATTCTCTGCTTGAAGAAGGTGGAGAGGGCGCACCTTTCCAGAGAGGCGAGACTGGGTCCCATTCAGAAGGCTGGGTTTATTCTGCCTCTCAGGACAAGGGAGGAGCTGCCCGTCCCATTGAGCCAGCAGCCCCACTCGTAGGAGCACACCCGGAGGAACTGGACACAGGGACCCAGGCGGCTGCTTGCAGAGTATAGCAGCGCTATTCCTGGTGGCTGAGAGGTGGAGACCGCCCAGACGTCCCCTGCTAACGAGTGCATAGACGAAATGTGGCCGGTGCACGCAGTGGAGTGTTATTCAGCCATAAAAAGGATCAAAAAACTGCCACATGCTACAACACAGATGGACCTTTATCACTGCTGATAAAGGAGCCAAATGCAGAAGGCCACACGTTGTGTGACTGTGTGTGTGGTGTCCACATCAGACCAATCCGTAGACTCAGCAAGTAGATGGGTGTTTCTCAGAAGCTGGCCCGAGTGGGGTGACCGCTCTTGGGGAAGGGGTTCCTTCCGGGGTGGCGAGTTCTGGAACAGGACAGTGGTAGTGGTTGTGCAACATGGGGAGCTCACTGCATACCCCGAGTGGGTGCAGTGGCAGGCGTCGTGCGTGCCCTGTGTGCCGCGCAGCTCCCCCACGCGCGCCCTTCCTTCTTCAGCCACCACCTCAGCCTGGGCATCGACCCGGCCGTGAAGGCCGTCGTGGGCATCTTCAGCCTGGTGACGGGGAGGAGCCCTCTGTTTGCGGCTCACGGCGGGAGTGGCAGGGAGAACCTGGCTCTGCAGAATGTGCAGGTGGCTCCCTGCTTGCACCTCTGTCCAAAGGGTGGGGGGTGGCACAGGGAGCCTGGGGACACCTGGGTCAGCAGCCCAGGCACCTCAGTAGAGGCACTGACCACAGAGAGTCAGGGGCATGTGTGTGTGTGTGTGTGTGTGTGTGTGTGTGTGTGTGTGTGTATGTAGGAGGGTGCAAAGGTGTATGAGAGGGAGGATACATGTGTGTGCACAAGTGTGCACAAATGTATGGTTGAGTGTGCATGTACGTGTGCATCAATGTGTGGGTGTGCGTGCACAAGTGTGTGAGTGTATGTGTGTTAGTGTGGCTCTATTTGTGAGCACATGGACGAGTGTGTGTAGGCCCGGGTATGTGTGAGTGTGTGAGTGTGAGCATGTGCACACTTGTGTGTCTGAGTGTGAGCGTGTAGAAGTTTGTGTGAATATGTGCGGAGTGTAAATGCGCGTGCCAGAGTGTGTGCAAGATTGCATGTGTGTGGGAGTATTTGTGAGGGTGCACAGAAATGTGTGAGCATATGTATGAGCATGAATGTATGAGCATGAGTGAGTGTGCGGGGGTGCACGCGAGTGTGAGCGCAAGTATGCACGCAGCGCAGCCCAGGCCCTGCCCCACCTCCTGGGCTGCTGCCGTTGAGCAGGATGCTGGTTGCCAGTGGAGGGAGACGAAAGTCCCCTGACTCCGCTGCTCAGGGCCGTGGAACGTCTGTCCCCTCTGCAGCGCGGGTGGCCTTGCCTCTCCTCCAGGAATGCTGGTGGGTGAAGCGAGGTGGCCGAGCCCCGCCCGCGCTGGCTGCTGCTCTGCCCTCCCGGGCTCCGGGCTCCTCCGTCTTTGAGGACCGGGACCCTCCGAGCTCACCTGGGTGCTGCTGGGGGCCACCGAGGGGGCTGCCTCAGACTTCCCAGAATGCCAGCTCCCGCCTCAGTTACGGGGCAGACCTCCCTCTCCCCCTTCCCTTTGCAAGGTAATCCTGTGTCCTTTCCCTCCTGTCGCCCAGGCTCGGATCAGGATGGTCCTCGCCTACCTGTTTGCTCAGCTGAGCCTCTGGTCACGCGGTGCCCACGGGGGGCTTCTTGTGCTTGGATCCGCCAACGTGGATGAGAGGTGCGTGTGGCTGGTGGGCTCCTGGGCATCCTGAATCTCTGAGGGCGGCTTGCTACCAGAGGCGGCGTTCCTGCAGCGTCTGCCTGGTTCTTGTGATATCTGAGCTATGCGGGGAGGGGAGTCCTCGCCCTTGCCCCTCATGGAAGGCTGGTTTCTCCAGGATTCCAGGACTGGAGGGTGCGTGTCGGATCCGTACCACCCCTCTGCTCCCCCCTCCTGCCCAGCTCTCCCCGCCTCGTCCACCCCACAGCTCCCGCTCCTTCTGTGCCCCGCCCGCTGCGCTGGGCTCCTCTCTCCTAGGCTGCTCCGCGATGGCCTGTTTCATTTCTTGGCATCCACTTTTCACCTCCAAACCAGATAGCTCACTTTTTATGTGGACTGAAAATACTTTTGAATAGTGCTTCCTTTTTTTACCACCCATCCATCAGTTCATCTACCCATCCATCCATCCATCCATCCACACACCTACCTATCCGCCGGCCCATCCATACATATATACATACATACACCCATCCATTACCCACCCACCCACCCATCCATTTGTCTGTACATCCATCTGTCCATCCACCTATCCATCTACATGCCCACCCATCCATTCATCTACCCACCCATCCACCCATCTATCCATGCATCCATCCACCCATCCACCCATCCATCCATCCATCCATCCATCCACCCATCCACTCATCCACCCATCCATCTGTCCACCCATCCATCCATTCGTTCACCTACCCACCCATCTACCCATTCACCCATTCATCCATCCATCTACCCACCCATCTATCCATCCATCCATCCATCCATCCATCCATCCATCCACCCACCCACCCATCTATCCATCCATCCATCCATCCATCCATCCATCCATCCATCCATTCATCCGTTCACCTACCCACCCATCTACCCATTCATCCATCCATCCATCCACCCACCCATCTATCCATCCATCCATCCATCCATCCACCCATCCTTCCATCCGTTCACCTACCCACCCATCTACCCATTCACCCATCCATCCATCCATCCTTCCATTCTTTCGTCTATAGTGTGAGTGTTTTAATCTTTCTATGTCCTTGCAAATGTTTTAAGTCTATTTTTTTTTACTTTTGAATCCTATTTTATTTCTCTAATTACACTTTGAAATTAACACTCCTATCTGGTAAAAGTGCTCACCCTCCGTGCCTGTTTTCAGTTGTTCGTGGCCTCTCTGTTGCTTCTGGTGCCTGTGGAAGCGCATTGCCCCTCGAGGCATGCCATGCCGGGGTGTGCGCTGAGCCCTAATGTGATTGAGAATATTGTTTTCCTTTTGTAGATGAGCAAGAATTTGACCTGTTATAAAATTATGTTACTGGAACATTTTCCCCTCACAACTTTTATCCATTGTTTTTGTTTTTGGTTTGGGGGTGTCTAGCATTTTTCCAAAACTCAAATATTTTTTCAGGGTGGGGACATCTGGAAGCTTACAGGTTTCTGGATGGATATTTTAAAAATAAAGAAACCACTCCTATAACATCTATGGGCTCCTTATCTTCTCATCTCTTTTTTTTTTTTTTTTGTGGTACTAGGTATTGAACCCAGGGGCATTCTACCTCTGAGCTACACCCCCAGCCCTATTTTTTATTCTTTATTTTGAAACAGGATCTCACTAAGTTGCAGAGGGCCTCACTAAGTAGCTGAGGCTGGCCATGAACCCGGGTCCTCCTGTCTCAGCCTCCCAAGTACTGGGATTGCAAGCGTGCACCACCACGCCCGGCTCCCTCATCTCTTTTCATCATCTTTTGCTACTAAGCCTTTCTTATAGCTGGACATGCATCTCTGAAGAGGAGGAAATTTTTCTTCTGTTATGTTTTAGTTGTGCTTTCTCTGTCCTGATTGCTTCGTGTCTGTTTGGGCTGACTTTCCCTGGCCTCCTTTCCCCTCTACTCTCTCTTCTAGTTGTTATCATCCTTCTTTTCCTTTACATTCTGGGGTAGAATCTCAGGTTTATGATTTTCTATAATGTTGAGTCTCTTAAAATTTCTCTTCTAGCCAGGCGTGGTGGCGCACGCCTGCAATCCCAGTACTTGGGAGGCTGAGACAGGAGGATGGCAGGTTCCAGGGCAGCCTCAGCAACTTAGCAAGACCCTCAGCAACTAGTGAGACCATGTTTCAAAATAAAAAATAAAATAGGGCCAGGGATATAGCTTGGAGGTAAAAACACCCCTGGGTTCAACCCCCAGTTCCACCCAAATTTTTTTCTCTTCTAATTCTGTTTTAGTATTAATTTTTATTGGTGCATTATAATTATAAGTAATAGCGGGGTTCATAGTGATACATTCATATATGCACATAACATTATTTGGTCTGATTCCTTCCCTCCTCCCCTTCCCCTCCCCTCTCCCTAGTCCAGACCCACTTCCGCTACACCAGTACTGCCAGTATGGCCTCTCACCTACTTTCATGAGGCCCTTGTTCCTTCCTTGTTTTTCTCTCTAGTTTCCACATGGGAGAGAAAACATTTTAATTGCTTCTAATTCTACTTCAGTCACATTCCTGTTTATTGATTCACAAAGTACTGGTTGAACACCGATCATGTGGTAGACAGTTTTCTTGGTGTGGCGAGAAAAATAGGAAAATTGTTCCCATTTGGCTCTGGTGGAAGCAAATAGATACCAGCAAAACTTCCAGTGTTCATATCATACGACCCGTCCATAGGGAGAACTGAAGTTGGGAGAGGGAGTGTTTGGGAACGTCCTGTTGTAAGTAGGTTGGCCAGGAAAGGGCCCACTGAGACGCAGAGGCCAGGGAGGAAGCAAAGCTCCAAAAACAGCCCATGTAAAGGCCCTGGGGTGGGATCAGACTTCCGGGTGCTACACACAGATGCGCAGGAAGCAGTTGCGCAGGCGCGAATTCACAGGCGGGTCCAGCGGGATGCCGCATCTGGGACTTCTCAGCACAACCACCCGAGACTGCCACGGGATCTAGTATGGACAGGGAGGGTGGGGAGGGCTCCAAGGACTGTGCCCTGAAACTTTCTGAGGGAGGCAGGGAAAGCAGCCGACAGGGTGGGCAGAGGCAAGAGGAAGTGGTACCAGGAGCCCAGGGCAGACACTGTTTTGGGGTGTGGGGAGCACTGGGGCTGGCCGCAGGGTTCTGCAAACCGAAGCTGGGTGGGGACCTCGACGAGGACACTTTCACTAGAGTGGCCAGGGCAGAAACCAGCCAGAGAAGATTCTAAAGACGGGAGGGGAGGGGCTAGCAAGGGGATGACCCGAGGCTCAGGACAGGATTTGGTGTGAGTGGGAGGTTCAGAGCATGGTCCAAACGCAGGGAAGGGGCCCGGCCTAGAGGGAGCGTCAGTGACGGTGGAGACCGTGCTGACACCCTGTCGGCCACCTCCCCAAATTATGGAGATGCTGCTCGTGTGACTGCAGCAGGCCTCACCTTAGAATCCAAACAACCTACCAGTCTTCATTTTATTTCAGTCAGAAAGTCCTATTTTTTTTGTACTAAGACTTGACCCCAAGGGGCATTCTACCTCTGAGCTATATCCCCAACCATTTTTATTTTTTATTTTGAGACGGAGTCTCGCTGAGTTGCTGAGCCTGACTTCGAACCTGTGATCATCCTGTCTTAGCCTCCTAAGTACTAGGATTACAGCTAATTTTTAATACCTCAACATGCTGGCCCCTGGTCCCATGGTTACATCTCCCCTCATTAGATTTCGTTCTAAAACAGGTGAGGGAGCGCCCCAGGGTCCTGGGGCCGTGCATCTTAGCCACTGGGGCGGCAGAGACAGGGAAGGTGCGCCATCTCCGCCCCTAGCCATCGCTGGCCCACAGACCCCAGCGCGGGCTAGCAGGCCCAGGAGCAATAGCACGCCCACCGGCAGCCCCAGGGTTGGCTTCCCCTCAGTGGAAACCCCAGGGTTCACACACTCCACTGCCCCACAGTGAGGAAAGAGGGGCGTCTACATGGGAGCTGGGGGAGTCGAGAGACACAGCCAGGGAGCAGGCATGAGCCAGCTAGGAAGGCCTGGCGGGGTCCGGGGGTCCCCCAGGAGTGGCATGGTCAGGACTGGCCTTGGAGGCGGTAGGCCTGGAGGGGCATGGGGGGTCTGATGGTGATCTGGTAGTCCCGCAGGGAGCACAGTGCCTTGGCAGTGTGGAAGAGCGGTCCCCTGGGGAGGGACATGGTCTCCCACAGCAGCAGAGACCTCTGAGCGCTGAGGCTGATGGCTCTGTTGGGTGGAGGCTCCGTGGGTCTCAGGGGCCGAAGCCAGCTGCAGCAGGCTGCTTCCTTCTGGGGCTCCGGCAGATTCAGTTCCAGGCCTGTTGTGGCATCCGGAGCCCTCCCACCCCCCTGCCCTTTCCTGCCCCTTCTCAGCCCAACAGCAGCGCTTCTCGGTACCTGTCCCCTAAGGTCACAGCGCTCTCTGACCCCATCCCTGTCCCCTCTCCCATCTCTGAGGCCCCTGTGGTTGCATGGCAGGCCCCCCCACCTTCCAGCCGTCAACTTAATCCACCCGCAAAGCCCCTTTTGGCCTGAGGTGGCACATTCACGGGCTCTGGGATTGGACCTTTCCCTGGGGCACTTGGTCCTGCCGCCCACTTCCCAGGCCCTCTGTCTCTCAGCTACACCCAGAGGGCCCGGCCGGCCTTCCAGACAGGCCGCTCCTAGCTGGGTGTGCCAGTGACTCCCAGATCTGTCCCCCAGCCTGGCCATCCTCCCTTGGTGCCCAGTGCCTCCCCTCAGTCCTCGGCGGCCCCTCCACCTCTGCAGTCTGCCCCAGCCCTGCGGCCTTCTCCAGGACCCTGGAATTTGCCAGGCTTCTGAATTCTGGGCTCCTGGAAGAAGGGCATCGTAGGACAGTGAGAGTTGGCAGAACCCGCAGCCCTCGGGTGCCTTCGCGAACCGGCCTCTCTGTCCCACGTGTGCAGCCTCCTCGGCTACCTGACCAAGTACGACTGCTCCAGCGCGGACATCAACCCCATAGGCGGCATCAGCAAGACCGACCTGAGGGCCTTCGTCCAGTTCTGCATGGAGCGCTTCCAGCTGCCTGCCCTGCAGGGGTGAGTGCGGCCGCCGGGCACCTCTCCCTGCGCGGCCCGGGGCCCCCTCGCCCTCACCCAGCTACCCTGGGTGGCTCCCTGTCACCTGGTGAAGACAGTCCCCCCTTCAGCAGGGCACTCAAGGTCCCATGACCAGGGCAGCCTTCTTCCGTAGGCCCTGGCCTGGCCCACCATCTTGAGGCAGGAGGGATGGGAGCCCGGGCTCAGCAGGCACCTGCTCCTGATGCTGATGCCTGCATGTCGGGTTAATGGATACCTGGAGCTCGTCTAGACCCTTTCTGTGTTGTCCCTGGTGCGGGCAATGTCCTCCTACTTGTCCTCCCTGGAGCTGTCGTGCCCCAGGGGACACCTGGCAATGTGTGGAGATGTTTCCAGTTGTCACAGTGGGCTGTGTTGATGGCCCCTAGTGGCTAGATCCAGGGTGTCCTAAATGTCCCGCAGTGTCTAAGACGGCCCCCACAAGGAATGATCTGGCTCCAAGTGTCACAGTGTCGCGGAGGAAGACCCTGTGTCTCCTCTACTCAATCCACTGTCCTTCAGGTCATGAGACCCCAGTGATGCCCACCCGCCTCCACATGGGGTGGCCTAGCACCATACACCCCGCTCGGCCCTGCCAGTGGTGGCTGCCCGCTTGGGACATTCGTTCTATCTGGGTTTTCCCCCAAGTCTCAGGAGCACAGTAGCAGCCCAGGCGACTGACCTCTGTGTCTTGGCCGCAGCATCCTGTCAGCGCCGGCCACCGCAGAGCTGGAGCCCTTGGCCAACGGACAGGTGTCCCAGACAGACGAGGTAACAGTGGCTCCGTCGCGTTGGGAACTTGTCTCCCTCTGCTCCCTGCTCCCTGTGTGCTAGGACAGGTCCCCTCATGGCCTCTCTCTGCCCAGGACCCTGCACCCTTGGAAAGTTCCTGACCTGGGAGTCGGGGCCACACTAGTCACAGCACTGGCCTTTGACAATGACAGCTGACTTGTGGTGGGCCCAGGAGGAGGGCGACGAGGTGGGGACGGGGAGCCGATGGCAAGCCGAGGAATGCTGGTCCCCCGCAGTGTGGGGGTCTCTGTGTGCTTCAGGGCGACCTTGACCTCAGAGAAGAATCGCTTGCCTCCCGTGTCATGCCGGCCACTGGCCCTCAGGCCATCATCTGTGGTCTGCAGCCTCCTTTGGCCACACAGATTTACTCCAAGAGTTTTAGCTTTGACCTTCAGGTCTGTGGTCTCGCTGAGTTAATTCTTGCGTTCGGTGTGAGGTACGTACTTGTGTCTGTGGCTGTCCAAATGCCCAGCACCCTCTGTTGAAAACACCACTTTCTCTACTGAATTCCTGGGCCTCCTTGCTGAGACGGATTAGCTGTGAGCGGATGGGCTGATTTCTGGACTCTCGCTTCTGTCCCACTGGTCTCTGTGTCTGTCCTTAAGTCAGAACCCCACCATCTCCACTATTGGAATTTTGTGGTTAAGTTGGAACCAGGAAATGTGAGTCTTCCAACTGTTCTTTTCAAGATAATTTTGGCTACTCTGGGTTCTTTGAATTTTCATAGGAATTTTGAAAATCAGTTTGTCAAGTCCTGCAAACAAAAGAAAACAAAAAACTTCAGCCTGAGCCGGGCGTGGTGGCGCACGCTTGTAGTCCCAGTACTTGGGAGGCTGAGACCAGAGGATCCGGGTTTGCGGCCAGCCTCAGCTACTTAGTGAGGCCCTCCGCAACTTTGTGAGACCCGGTTTCAAAATAAAGGATAAAAAATAGGGCCGGGGGTGTAGCTCCGGGGTAGAACGCCCCTGGGTTTAATCCCCAGTACCTCGCAAAAACAAAAAACTTCAGCCTGGATTTCAATAGGGATTATATCAAATCTGTGGATTTGAGGGAAAACATATTAATAATATTAGATATTCTGGTCCATGAACGTGGGATGTCTTCTCATTTATTTTAACGCTTCTTTAGTGTTTTCAATGATGTTTTCTAATATTCAGAGTACAAGATTGCACATCTTTGGTAAATTTATTTTAAAGTATTTTGTTCTTTTAGTTACTATTATAAGTGGAATTGTTGCATAAGTTCATTTTTGGACTGTTTGTTGCTGGTGTAGAGAGACACAACTGACTTTTTTTTTGGTACTGGGGATGGAACCCAGGGCATTCTACCTCTGAGCTACACCCCCAGCCCTATTTTATTCTTTATTTTGAAACAGGGTCTCACTAAGTTGCAGAGGGCCTCACTAAGTAGCTGAGGCTGGCCGTGAACCCAGATCCTCCAACCTCAGCCTCCCAAATATTGGGATTACAAGCGTGCGCCACCACGCCTGGCTCACAACTAACTTTTATGTGTTGATCCAGTAGCCCACAGCCTTGTTGAACTTGTTTATTAATTCTAATAGTTTTTCAGGGGGTCCCTTAAGATTGTCTATTTACAAGATCATGTCATCTGCAAATAGCAATAGTTTTCCTTCTTCTTTTCCAATCTGGATGCCTTTTATTTCAGTTTCCTGCCTAATCTCCCTGGTTAAAATCTCCAGTGTGGAGTTGAATAGAAGTGGTACGAGTGGGTATCCCTGTCTTGTTCCTGATCTTAGGGCAAAACTTTCGGTCTTTTCCCGTTCCGTATGATGTTTGCTGTGGATTTTTCATAGATGCCCTTTATAGTATTGATAAAGTTCCCTTCTATTTCTAGTTTGTTTGTTTTTATCATAGAAGAGTGTTACATCTTGCCAAGTATTCTTTCTACAATTTTGGAAGTTAAACCACCCTTGCATTCCTGGGATTAGTCCCTCTTGGTCCTGGGTGTGTAATCCTTTCTATATATTGCTGAGTTTGGTTTTCTAATATTCTCATGTGGATTTTTGTGTCCATTCACAAGGGATATTTCTTGGTAGTTTCCTTTTCATGTGTTTTCCTAGTTTGGTAGCAGAAAAATACTGTACTTGTAGAGGAGTTAAGAAGTATTCTCTCCTCTTCTGTTTTTTGGGAAAGTTTGTGAAGGATTGGTATTAATTCTGATATAGATTAGTTAGAATTCCTGGGAAGCCATCTGACCTGGACTTGTCTTTGTGAGACGTATCTTCATCAGTAATAAAAATCTCCTGTTACAAGTCTGTTCACGTTTCCTCCTGAGCCAGTTTGTATCTATATTAGTCAGGGTTCTCCAGGGAGACACAGTGATGAGAGAGAGACGGATGGGTGGGTGGGTGGATGGATGGATGGATGGATGAATGAGCAGGCAGACAAGAGGGAATTGATTAGGGGAATTGGCTCGTGTGATTATGGAGGCAGAGAACTTCCATGACAGGCTGTCTGTAAGCTGGAGAACCAGGGAAGCCAGTAGTGTGGCTGGGTCCAAGTCCCAAAGCCTCAGAACCAGGGAAGCTGGTAATTGCAAGTCTCAGTCCAGGGTGACGCGCTGAGAGCCTGGGGGGTGCTGGTGCGCATCTCAGAGGCCGAAGGCTGGAGAGCCCGGAGTGCCGATGTCCAGGGCAGGAGAAGACGAGTGTCCCCTCCAGGAGAGAGGGCGAAGTCCCCTTTCCTCTGCCTGCCTGTTCTGTCTGGGCCTCAGCTGACTGGATGGTGGTGCCCACACCTGGTGAAGTGTCTCTTGCCCGCGCAGCCCACTGATTCAAATGCCAGTCTCCTCCGGAAACACCTGCACAGATGTACCCAGAAACTGCTTTTCCAGCTGTCTGGGCACCCCTTGACCCAGCCAGTCGACACCTGATACAACCACCACAGGCCTTTCTAGGGATGCGCCTCCAGGGTTACTGTTTGTTACTGTAGCTCCTCGTGGTGCCCCTTCCTGATCCTTTTTATTTCTGTAAGATCCTGAGGACAAACTGCTTTCATTACTGAGTCTTTTTTTTTTT
>PVJS01027939.1:0-25875 GCA_004027185.1 Glis glis
AGGGGAAGGAAGGAAGGAAGGAAGGAAGGAAGGAAGGAAGAATGCCAGTGAATATGGAGCTGTCTGGCACATAATTTGATCTTTAAAGCAGGAAAATAACATGGTGTTTTGTAAATCCAGATGAAGTTTAGAATGAAAACAAAGAAAAATTTTAAGTTTCCTGCATGGAGGATGCATTGTATCAAATGCTAAATGTAGAACCTGAAAATTCCCACTTACTTGGTCAGTACTATAGAAAATACCTATTTTGTGTGTGTGTGAATGTAAAACTTTCAATTACAAGTAGCAACATTCATAAGATGTACTGTAGATGTTAAAACACTCAGAGCATACTAAGTTCCTGCTAATGGCAAATCTATACCAATAAAACCATCAGTTCTTTCTTGACGACCTAGAGTATGAAAGAAGCCCTGGTGGGAAGCTCCTGTAACACATGCCCGTGCTGTGCTCTTTTTTATAGAAAGCCCTCTTGTGCCTCCATGTTTGTAGGCTGCACATTTACACACCCTTTCAGCAGAAACACATCATTGTGTTCTTGCAGTCTCCAAACAAGAATTACTCAAAGGTTTGGAAAGTGCTCTGTAATCAGAAACTATTCAAATTAAACAAATCTGTATTTGCTAAAATAACCCACTCTCTTTTCATCTTGTTCTTTAATGATGCTTATTATTTTCATGGCCAAGGTTAAATGTCCATTCAAGCTTAACCAGTTTGCTCCTGACATCCATTTCAGCCTTATACCACAATGACATGATTTTACTCTCAGGATCACAAATTGATTAGCTGAATTTACTTTTTAACAATTATTTGATATCTAGTCTAAAGCAACAGCTTGAGAAAATATAACAAGCGGCAAAAACTGGTCACATTGAGGTAGTTGACTATCTTCCTATTTTCAGAGTGATGGATGATATAGAAACAGTGCGAAGCCATGCTACCCACCAGAGCTAGAGTACAGCTCACACTCTACCCCACCATCACCATTTTTTCTGATCGCTACTATCCTTTACTTATGGAAAAACGAATCAAAGAGCAGCATGTTCTGAAGTGAATGATGGGCATTCCTGGATGATTTTAGGTTTCATGCAGCAGTGTACAAAATTTAATCACAGAGATAAAAATTTTCCCTTTCAATTATCTTTCAATTGATTACACCAAAAACAGAGTCTCAACTTCTTGCTAGTGTGTCTTAAACATAGCTATAAAGTCAAACTGATCTCTTTATTTATTTATATTTTTTTTGCGGTACCAGGGATTGAATGCAGGGGCGTTCTACCTCTGCACTACGCCCCCGGCCCTATTTTTTATACTTTATTTTGAAACCGGGTCTCACAAAGTTGAGAAGGGCCTCACTAAGGAGAGAGAGAGAGAGAGAGAGAGAGAGAGAGAGAGCTGAGGCTGGCCATGAACCTGGATCCTCCGGTCTCCGGCTCCCAAAGTACTGGGATTACAAGCGTGCGCCACCACGCCCGGCTTAACTGATCTCTTTAAAAAAGTAAAGATAAGGCTTTAGGCCTAGGGCCTTTGACAAGCATTTTATTTTGATTTAATTTTCTCTGTGTTTCCAATGCTTTTCTTTTTTATACTTTTATTGGTGCATTGTAATTATACATCATAGTGAGATTCAAAGTGATACATAAATACACATACCCATCACTCGGTGTATTTCCCTTCGTGTGCATTTATTTTTAAAAGTGTTATCTACTCCAAGTCATATCAGTTTCCATTCAAGTGATCTACATAAAGTTGACTTAAAGAAAGTATTGAATAAATGATATTAAAAGTAGACAAGGATATAGCAAGCATTATGAAGGCAGAATATGACTGAAAAACTTTGGGAAGCAGTGTATGAAAACATTATTCACCATAGACACATTGTTCTTGCCATAAATAACACAGAAAGGGGCATACCATCAGAGATCATTTTCTTTGGACTAAAGCTATTGCACTTATATTGTGTATTGTTCTTCACAGAGTATATTCCATGATTCCATGTATATATTTTCATATATAAAACCAGATTTAATTAGTTATGATATAGGTTCACTTACTATTACCTATAACCAAGTTGAAAAATGGGTCAGGTATGAGTGTTAGCTTTCTGTTACTATAACAAATACATGAGAGGAATAAAAACAGAACAAACAAAAAAAGAAATAATAGACTAATACCTGAAATTAATCAACTTATAAAGAGAAAAGGTTTATTTTGGCCAGTTTGGGAGGTTTCAGTTCATGATCAATTGGTCTCATTGCTCTTGGGCCTGAGGCAAGTTAGCAACACATCATGGTGGGGAGTGCATGGTAGAACAAAACCTTCGCTGAATAACATAAAAAAGATCTGACCATTTAATGTCTAAGTAAAAAAAAAAAAGTCTAAGTGAAAGACAAAAGTTTTTTTATAAAGGAGAAGAGAGAGTGGGATCCCACCAGGTCCTTCACGAGTATACACTAAATGACTAGAAGATGGTTCCCTAAGCCCCACCTCTTTAAAGTTTCTACCAACTCTTAGTAGTATCACACTAGAAACTAAGCCTTTATCACACAGGCCTTTGGAAGACATTCCATACCCAAACTATGGCAACATAACAGAAGTTTATTTCTTTCTACTCTCATATAGTAAGTGTTCCATGAAGTTCCAATTTTTCTTGTTGTTCCTTTCCAATCCCTGGGGCAGCTACAAGTTCAAAGATACTCAGCACCCTGTCTACATCCCAGGTGGCTGGATGAAGGAAGAGGCAAAAAGAAAGAAATCTCTTTTCTTTTAAGTGATACAACTTGGTTAGGACTAATGTATATGCCACATTTAAATATAATGGAGAAGCTGGGTGTGCACACCTATAATCCCAGTACTTGGGAGGCTAAGACAGGAGGATCACAGGTTTGAAGACAGCCTTAGCAAAGTAGTAAGACTCTCAGCAACCTAGTGAGACCCTGTTGGAAAAATTGAAAACAAAAAATAAAAAGGGCTGAGGGTGTAGCTCAGAAGTAGAATGTCCCTGAGTTCAATCCCCAGTACAACAACAACAATAATAATAATGGATAAATATGGCCACATTTAAATACAATGAAGAAAAAACTTTTAAAAAATATAATAGAGGCTGGTTGTCATGCAGTTCACTGAAAATTCTGTTACTATGGAAGATGAGAATGGATGCTGATGGACAAATCGCAGGCTTTTTAGAGCTCCAAGGGATTTCTCAATCCACAGAAAAGATGAAATTGTATTTAGTATAGTTTTATCCTTATACTATGTTATGACACCGTACTGTTCCATTGCATACCAAACTAAATACAGGCCCCTTGGGTTTGTAATATTCGAGTCACTTCACAGTTGTCCACAATATAAAAGTATGGCATTAAGCTGCAAAGACAGTTTGAAGTGACAACATCTTAAAGCTTTAAAAAATTGCACAATGGGATAGAATTGATCTGGGTGAGTCTGTTCAGCAAGGTGGGAATATGAGCACTGTTAAGAGCATGTGTTTAGGGTTTATTTCTCGAAGATCTTAACTGACCCTAAAACCTAGGAAGACATTCTTGTATTTTAAGCTCTGTTTAACAACCAACAGGTCACAGAAGGTAAACTTAAGATTCCCACAGAAGAGGCCGACACTGACAAATGAAAATGAGGTTAAATAGAGTCATTATAAAAATCCCTCTGGTAAAACTTGAGAAAAACAGAAGTTAAAGCCAGATGCTTCAGCTACCCAGTTCATCCAATTTCAGTCTACTTAATAATTGAGAAAGCTCTATTCTGAGATTTCATAGCAACTGCTCAAGGTGTGGGGAGTGGCAGGAGGCTTGATTAGCATTTGCCAATGCTGGGACATTTTGTAGGAGGTCCCCAAGTCATATAACTTGAGTTATGAGAAGTCCCTAAAATCTGTCCTAGACTTAGTCTTAAATAATAATATTCATGAAGAAACTATCAATGGGAAAACAACTTCACAATTTTCAGTACTTGGAAATGATTGTGATATGTGATAAGCAGAAAGTTTAGTGGGATCCCTCCCAGAAATTAAGATAGATCCCATTCCAATATAAATGTGCAGACAGCAATTAACAAAATAAAGTAATGCGATTACTTATGACTCAAAATGTGTCAGAATACGAGAATTCAATTTTATTTCAGGACAGAACAAATTCTTATTCAAACATATATGACCTAACACCATTTCTCTTTCAAATCTTAGAGTATTTTTCAAATGTGAATAACTGTTTATATCTAAAATTAATGTATACTGTTATTAAGTGTAGCTGTCAACAAAACAGCAGAGTAGGCAGAGCGTGTGTCTTCACTTTCAGCCGAGTTGCTTGGCAGTTTCATCTTCTCGTTGGTCTCTTTTTCCCAATCGTATTGCTTCCTTTCATTCTCTTGTCTCCTTCGGTTCTCTTCTACTGCGTCCTGCTACTTCTTTCCCCGGTCCTCGTCTCTAACCTGCTCCATTCTAGTCTTATTCTCAGGAAGGATCTTATAAATAATGGCAGTAGTACATTCTATATGCAACTTTGGAAAGAAAAAAACTGACTATGGCTGGTTATTTGTGTTTTCATTCCCACCCTCTCCCACTGATAGTACTCTGGTTTTCCATGAAAGAACTCACTTTTCACGAATTCTTGGTCATGTAATTTTGATTGGGAGCAATGTGATCACTTTTTGTCATCTGGAGTCAAGTGCTTCTGGAAGGCCAAGCTTTTAAGTGGAAATAAAGACTAGAAGTACTGTGGGGGTTGCTTGGTGGCTGGCTCCTACGTACAGCTGCCTCTGGACTTATAATGGGGTTATACCCTGATAAAGCCATCATAATTTGAAAATATTAAGTAAAAAATGTATGTAACACATCTAACCTACCAAACATCCTGTTTAGCCTAGCCTGCCTAAAACATGCCCAAAACACTTACATTCACCTACTGTTGAGCAAAATCATCTAACAACAAAGCCTATTTTATAATAAGTTAAGAATATCATGTACTTTATTTAATAGTGTACTGAAAATAAAAAATGGAGTAGTTGTATGGGTATGCTTTCATTCCATTAGAAAGCTGAAAAATCAAAAGTCAATCCATCCTAAGTCAGGGATCATTTGATCATTTGTATACACACACACGCACACACATACACACACACCCCTAGAAAAAAAGAAAATGATGAACGTAGAACTTTAAATTCCCAGGTGAAGTCTAGAGAATAAATCAGGAGGTAAAAACAATCACCCCAAATTCTCATGTCCTATCACTAAAGAGTTGAGATTTTCTACAAGTCCAAAAGTCCAGTCCTGCAGTTGGTTAAAGTATGTAGAATTCACAGCCACAGTCTCTCTTATGTTATGTTACAGAATTGATTATAAAAAAGTGAGAATCGTGATAATTATAATGAGAGCATCGGTACATTCCAGAGAAGCCAGGGACCTGAAATATCCTGTTTAGGAGAAAAAAAAAGTGCAACTCACTGCTGCTTCCATTTAATTTTACATCATCTAGCTCTTTGAGGCTGAAGCAAATCTAACTGTGATGTTTCTGTTTGGGGTACATACAGCTGAAAACTTGTTTACAAGAAAGTTGAACACAGGTTTGATCTTCTGCAATGATACTTGGTCTTTTGATTGGCCAGCGGATATGGAAAAATTGTTGACAAAAGTCAGGCACCAAAGCAAAAGTAAAAATCTTTCACCAGTCACATTTTGCCTGAGATAAGGTGTACCCAAAAGAGGCCTTGTCCACCCAAACATCTCCAGCTCAGGTTTCTGCAGGATACCTTGCAGTAACATTACTGCAAAAAGGACTTTGAGTTTGTCACTGTCAGTATCTTCCCATTTATCTATTTGCAAAAATCCTTTAGGGACTGTAATCTGCATATTATCTCAGGGTAAATGCTACAGCCCACAAGTGCTGCCAGCAAGTATTCTCAGGGCAAGCAGGAAATGGGTTAAATCTCTAAATTCTACTGCACCTGCTTTGCCATAGAAGCTGCCCATTCTTTTTGTCTCGGGAGATTAGACTCCTCTTGCCTAAAGAAACTGTAATGACCTTTCCATGAGAGTTGCCTTGCAGGAAAATCTTAATTTCCTCTTCTCTAATCTTTCCTTTCTCATTACTCCTGTCCTATAACTATGTTAGGATCCAGGGCATTGGGCACAAAATATGAACTGGGAGTACGTAGCATTCATAATTGCAAGATTTTGTCGACACACATTAACTGAAACCTGAGGATATTTATTGTAATGGAATCTAAGGGTTTGGGGTCAGTTAGAAGAAATACAAGGACAAATTTATTCATATGGTAGAATTAACCAGAGATTCTTTATTTAATGTGTTAACTAAAGTAGCTTGAAGTGGCTCTGTGGATTTGATTGCTTGACTGAAATTTGGAACCAAAGATGGTCTATGCCTACCAACATTGAGGTGACATAATTACCTTGGTTTTCTGTAGGGAAAGTTATTAAATATTTAAGGCAAATGGAAAGTTGCTATGACTTTACTCTGTGTGACCTCTTTACTCATCTTCTAATTATGTCCTCAAGGAAGGTCCAGAGGACATTTCCTTTGTAAAAACTTTAAGAAATATTAACAATGAAAATGCCAACATCGTTGAAAGCCCAATAGCTATTCTCTCTCAGAGGCCAGGAGCAACAATGGGAAATGTTACTATTATAATAAGCTATCAGAATTCAGTATGGGATGATGCAATCACATCGTGTAAAAGCCAATTTGCAGGTTTTAATTTTCAGAGTAAAAGTAAGTACAGGTATTATAGTGGGAAACAAACTAGTTTGAACAGCAATGATCATTGGTTCTAGCTTATCGATTATGGCCACCCTAGGTCCAAAATACATAGGCAGCCTGCAAAAGTTGTACCTCCTTTGAATAACCAGAATAGCTCTCAGTATAATGAGTATGAAGTTCACTTAAATCACCTCAGTAGAAAGTCCTAATTCCTCAAATTCCAAGACTTGAGCCGGGTTACAGAAATAAACACAGGTTTACAGGAAAAAAAGAGTAGGACTGGGTTTCCTTGGGGAAGAACATTCCAACATTGCCAAAATATATCTCATAACACTTCTTCCTAGCCTTCCATAGAGGGCTGGGGATGACTTTGCATTGAAGAAACAGAAACATCAAGTTTTGAGGGAATTAATGGGTCCTGGCTCTGAAAATTGGAGGCATCACATACTGTATGTGCATGCTCTACTCCAAACCATTTACTGAGAAACATGAAAGGCTGTAAGTCTTGAGTGGACCCAAAGCAAAAGATAGCTCTGTGAAAGTTCAAGGCTTCTATGCAAGTCGTTCTACCTCTTGGGTCACATGAAACAGCAGATCCAGTAAGGTTTAAAATGTCTGTGGCAGATGGGGATGTTGAATGGAGTCTTAGAGCCTACAGGTAAAATACAGCACAGACTTTTCAGATTGTAGAGCAAAGGCATTCTATCCTCTGCATAGAACTGTTTTCTTTTTAAAAACAGCTATGAGTTATCAGTGAGGCCAAATAGACTGAATGATTGACTATTATCCCATATTTTCTGAGCTGCCCATGATAGATGGGAAGCTGTCTAATCTCCAAGATGTGGAGTTGTATGAGCAAAGCAATACTCAGTCCTCATCAGGAAAAGAGTGGTCTAGATCACATCAGGATTGAGCAGGTCCTCAGGCACAAATACAAGCAAATGGCTCAGACTCCCACAGCTCTTGCAATCTGTACTGATCAGCTTGTGAGAAATTCACTATAATCAGTTGAATGATAAGGAAATATTTAGATAGTTCTGCACAAAAAAGTATCCTGGCGCCAGTAAAAGTAAAAACCGTGAAGGACAGTGGTGAATAGGCAGAATTTTGAGAAGTGCTCCTGTGTTTTAATTTTGCCTGGAAAAAAATGTCCTGATGTGTAGATCTATACTGATTCATAGGCAATGGCAATGCTTTGGCTAGATGTCAAAAATCTGGAGGTAACACAATTAGAAAATTGATGGCAAGAAGGTCTGGGAATGAGATGTGTGGCCTCTCTGAATAGGCACAGAATTTATGCATGTTTAAACCGTATATCAATGCTCACTAATGAACGACCTCAGCAGAAGAGAAACGAAATGATCAAATGGACCAGATAACCATTCTAATGATGTCAGCCATCCTCTGTCCACAGCCACTTCATCCTTGATAGTGTGTTCATGCACACAGGCATGATGGCAGCAGAGACAGAGGTTTGACTTTCCCCCTGCGTCATGGCCTTCCACTTACCAAGGCTTTACTAGTTCTGTCCAGCCTGCCAACAGCAGAAACCAACACTTCACTATGGAAAAGGAAATGTTTTGACGAAGCCACCATCTTTGGATTTGCAGAAAACCTACTCATCTTTAGGTCATTCCATACAGCATTGTTCTGATCAAGGAACTCATTTCAGATAAAACTGTATCCACGGGCTCCTGCTACTGAGATGGCCTGATGCTATGGTATAATGGCCTTCTGAAGATTCAATTACAGAGCCAGCAAGGTGACAACACATTGTGGAGACGGCTAATATCCTGAGTCCAGGAGTCACTGGGTGAAAACAAGAGTGGTTTCTCTCACTGTCACTCCTAATGACCCTGCAGTAAAAGTTTTTCATTTTGTCACTACAACTTTGGACTCCATTTATTTAGTGGTATTAGTTCCCAACAGGTGAATACTTTCACAGGGGGACAAAATTTTTCCATTAAATTGGAAACTGTGAGTGCCACTTGGCCATTTTTCAGTTATACATTACCTCTATACAACTAAACCAACAGACAAAAATAAAATAAAACAGGTTACAGCAACTAATTGGATTATTAATCCTGTCAAGGATAACTTGATCTTTTATCACATAATAGATAGGTAAGGATATAGGAGATCTTTGGGATATGGGTCAGTTTTAATCAACAAGAAAGCAGCTGCCAATATAGAAATAGAAATACAGGAGAATTAATAACTTTTTTTTTACTAAGGATTGAACTGAGGGGCATTCTACCTCTGAGCTACATCCCTACCCATTTTATTTATTTTTTTTAAACAGGGTCTCACTAAATTGCTGAGGGTCTTGCTAAGTTTCTGAGGCTAGCCTCCAACCTGCAATCTTCCTGTCTCAGCCTCCCAAATTCTGGGATTACAGACATGTGCCACCATACCAGGTATAATAATGGCATTGATTGACAAAAATCAAGGATAGAGGAAGCAGACATAGGCAGGGAGACTCATAAGCCCACAATGTAGACCTCACACCTGTTGAAAGAGAGGCAAGGAAGGAAGGTTGATGGACAAGCCTCTGACTATGAGGAGGTTTTAAAGAGTGTAGCTCAGCCCAATGAGAACCTTAAGTCAATGACTGTCACTCTACCAACAATCTTTGACTCTAGAGAAGTTTCAC
This sequence comes from Glis glis, assembly GCA_004027185.1. NCBI lineage: Eukaryota > Metazoa > Chordata > Mammalia > Rodentia > Gliridae > Glis > Glis glis. Next base: position 9,379 of record PVJS01027939.1, read on the forward strand.
ATTAGGCCAAAATTGCAAGGTGCCAGTATTCCCAGAATGCTCAGTTGCCGAATGGGAATTCCCTGGAAGATCACAGCCTCAGTCTACATACCCTAGGAGAGTCTGGAGGTTGTCAGCTGACTGCACTCCTTTTGACAGTTTTTTTCTTGGAGATCAGTGGTGAACCCTAGGACCACAGCAGCTACACCCCCATACTATGCAGCTGTTATGGTTGGATTTATTGGGTGGTAACCTAAGCAGGTGGGTGGCTAGAGGAGGTGGGTCCCTGGGAGTGTGGCCTTGGGGACTGTGCATGCTTCCTGGAATCCCCTTGCATGCTCTCTCTTGCCCCTGGCCTCCATGATGTTAAAGCAACAGCCTTTGCTCTCTCTCCCTGCTTCCCACTGCATCCCCTGATCTGTGCCAATGTAACCAGGCTTGACATGGACCGAACCCCTGAAATCTCCAGAACTGCGAGCAGATAAATCTCCCTTCCTCTAAGTTGTGTGGTCGGTGTTTTGGATCATAGTAGTGAGAATGCTGACTGAAACAGCAGCTCTACTTCTCCATGGTTCTGTTGGACCTCTCACTCTGAGAGGACACTTAGTGGTATGAACTGCAGTTTCCACTTCTGCAGTTGGCCTTGGATCTGTAATTTGTACTCACTGTCTTCTTCCCACACTACATATTATAATTCCTTTCACCATTAGCCATCGTCTCAACAGTTCTCCCCAACTTACTTAGTAGTGTGATCCATACCCCCATTCCTAAGTGGTCTGATCCAGTAGTCATCAGACACTTTCTGGGCTTGGATTGCTCCATTTTTCCATTCATGATACAATTAGGCAAGAGGCATCCAAGTGGATCACCTGAGTTCCATAGTTATTCCTACCTGCTCCTATTTTTACATTGATGCTCTACTTTCTCCTTCTTAGTAGTAAATATTAGCCCTATGAAGATGTTGACTGCTCTCTCTCCTACTTGTCCATAGACACAATGAATGCAAACTGCTCAGGTCACAGCCAAGGGTTCAATGGGGACTTTGTTGTCTCTGCTAGAAAAAATGGGTATCCTTTGGGATCAAGGATATCTAAGCTTGCAGGGCCCAGAGTTAGGGAGACAGGAGACATTATCCCACAGTCTTCAATGTGAGTGGTGGCAAGTGTAGCCAATCCTGCTTCCATCCCTTGGTTTCCAGAATTGTGTATGTTTATTATTTATCTCCTCTACCAAAAGAAGACAAGGCCCCTAAAACTTTGTGTCAGGTTCCTTAATCTTCATAGCATTTATCTCCTATTGTCTGTAGCATATGTGTCTTAGAAAGACTTTCAACATGCCAACCCTTTTATGTTCATTCTGTTCACATGACGCCATCAATGTAACAAACCAATGTGGTGTTTGTTCTGCAGGATATCTACACTGTAAACACTTCAGTCTCAGAGTAGCAGAAAAGCTTCATTACTGCCAAACCACATGGCTCCTACTGACACCATGAGAGGTGTCACCTCAACATCAAAGAGCGCTGGTCAAGTCATTACTGTCCATTAGGCCTCTTCTGAGACTACCCCAGCAGCGAAAGGAAGAGCTGCTTGTTTATTTCTGGGTGAGGTAGAAATCTATTCTACCAATGTAGTCTGCACTGACACTGGGGGAGGAGTCCTCATTGCTCCCAGTGGAAATGAAAGTCCTTAATCCTGCTTGGCCTTCTCTGACTCTATCCCAGAAGAGGCGCTGGAAGTTTTTATTAAAACCTGGCAATGTTAGGTCTATGCCTTTCATCCTAGACTGTTGTGGGAGGCAAGGGGATGGAACCATGTTTTTTCTCTGGTGTTTGATTGGAGGTGAAGACCTATGTCTATGTCTAGAAGTTTTCTGTATGGTTAGGATGCCCCTTTCCTGGTCCTTAGGTTAGAGAGAGGGGTTTTGGTTGGAGCTGTTTTTCTGTGCCTGTTGGCATATTCGATTTGGGTTGATGGCTTCTGTAATTCTAAGTTTCAGATATACGAGGCAAATATGAATCATGGAAAGTTCATCTCCTCATCACCATGCCATTCCCTGTATCCCAAGGTCCCTAACCATTGGCCTTCTCTCCACCTTTTAGAATCTTGTTATGTGTGCTATGTCCATAATTTCCAGGATTTTGAGTTGCATTTGCCAGGAAAAATAAAGAAAAGTATGTCTGCTTCATCTTTCTGGGGAAGAAGTCTAGTTTATGTCCTCTTAAAATCCAAGTCTGACCATGGCACTCTATGCACTAAACCTGTGTTAATGAGTTTTGCAGTGCTGTGAACAAAATACCCAACAAGAACAACTTAAAGGAAGAAACGTTTATTTTGTCTCATGATTTCAGAAGTTTCAGTTCATGGTCAACGAGCTTCATTGCTCTGAGCCTGAGGTAAAGTGTAGGTAGCATCATGGTGGAAGGGTGTGGCAGAGGGAAGCTTCTCATCTCCTAGCTGCCAGGAAGAGGGAAAGAGGAAGGAGGGAGGGAGAAAGAAAAAGAAGAGGAGGAGGAAAAGACCAGGGACAGATATATTCCCTGAGGCCACACCCCCAGTGACCTATCCATTATGAGGAGTCCCTTATCTCTCTCTTTAGGCCTCTATTTCCCTGAATCATCCAAGAATCTGAGAAGTTTGTTCATTCCAAAGGTCTGTAGTAGCTAAGATTCTAAAAATAACCCCCTGAAATTTCTTACCCTAATCCTAGGGATTATGATGAAGTATAATTGGAGAATATGTAACATTGCATGGACATATGTAATTAGATCCTCAATTAGTTGACCTTATTTTACTAATTACTTGATTTTAAAATAGGGAGTCTGTTCTGATAATCCAGATGGGCTAACTAAGTCACCCTTTTAAAAGCAGCAAAGGAAGGCAGAGAGATGGGAAGCATGAGTGAGAATTGGCATGCCATTGCTGGTTTGAAGATAAAGAGGGCAACATTAGAAAGAGAGAGGACTAAGAATTTGAAAGAGGTCCCTTGGCCAATAGCCAGGAAGAAAACAGTGAACTCAGTGGCCCCAGCCCTACAGCTGCAACACACTGAATTATGCCGACCACCTAAACAAGGTGGGAAGTATATTTTTCCCCAGAGCCTCCAGAAAAAATCCCACCCTGGCAATACTTTGATTTTGGCTTTGTAAGATCCTGTGCAGAAAATCCAATCACACTACGCCCAGACTTCTGATATAAAACTGTGAGCTGATAAATGGGAATTGTTTTAAGCCCCCGCATTTATGATGACTTGTTAAACAGAAATAGAAAACGAATATAGGATCCATTCCTGTATCCAATACCAGACAAAATACTGGAGGAACCAATTTCTTCTTTATTTTTTTCCACACATGATGTCGATTTTCTTCTGCCATTGCTTCTGAGTTTTTACACTATTGCTATTGAAAACAATCCATCTTGCCTGGCCAATTCATCCTTGCCCACCAGTGTGATGAAACATGGTGTGTCCAGTTCCTAGAATAGCATCATTATTCTCAAAGGAACCTGGACTCATGAGCTTATAACTTAACAATTGTAGATAAAAATTATACTTATTTGCTCAGGTACTATTTTCAAAGTATACTTCTACATTAAGGTGGTTTGTTTCAGGAATACACCTTGCTTCACTTACTACTGGAACCAGACTTCCCCAGTAACAGTCCAGCCAATGATAAGAAACTGTTGGTCACATAAGATGGAGAATGTTTTTTATTTGCCATCACACTTTAAACATTGTTTTAAATGAATGGCAAGTGCTGAATTGTGTTCTTCCAAAACTTATTTGTTGAAAAAAGTTTTAATTAGTCCTAATCCCCAGCAGCTCAGAATGTAACCTTATTTGGAGATACTGTCTTTACAAAGTCAATTAAGTTAAACTGAAGCCAGTAGGTTGGGCCTTAATGTAATATGACTGGTGTCCTCAAAAGGGGGAAATTTGGACACAGAAATAAGCATGGAGTGGAGATGATATGAAGAAATACAGGGAGAGGACAGCCTTTTCCAAGACAAGAGAGAGCTGGATCAGATCCTTCCTGCATAGCCCTCTAAAAAAACCAGTCCTGCTGACACTCTGGTTTTGGATATCTAGCCTCCAGAGCTTTGAGACAATAAATGTACATTGCTTAGGCCACCCACTCCATGGTGCTTTGTTAAGGCAGGCTAAACAGTGGGTCTGTACTTTCCACACCACACCATTCCTTTGTACCTTATAAGCAGTAGTTGTATGTATTTGTGTGTGCTGGCTGGACTGCTGAAGAGAGTTCAGTTTGAGGCCACAGTAATGAACTTGGATCAATAATCCAGACTTGTTTTTCCCCCTGACGAGCATCCCATGACAGTTACCAATTGATTCTGGTTTGTCTAAGACTTGCTCAGTTTTAGCACCAAACATCCTGCATCCTAGAAACCTCTTGGTTCTAGGCAAACCCAGATGGCTGTTGTGTCTATGTCCTTTCCTGAAATAAAAACATCAAGTGGAATCACATCAATCAATCGTAGAAGTTGTAGTAATGTTGGACATACAAAATACAGATTTGATATCTTGATCTCTTTGCCCCTAAGTGGCACATTGGCTCATACTCATATTTTACCACCTCCTCTCGAATGGCCTAGGCTCAAAAATTAGGGATACTAGGAAGGGCAATTACTTTTAACTGTTATTATTACTTTGCCCCCCAGAGCAATGAGTGACTACTTATGTTACATCAATATAAACAATACAGGTTCCTGAAATTATTCTTTCCAGGGCAAGTAAAAGCTGCATAGCAGACTTACAATCTCCACCTGAATAGAGAAGTAGCTGACATGTTTCTTGTTGTTGTTGTTTTTGTTTTGTTTTGCCAGCTGCCATTTTAATTGACACATAGAATTGTACATATTTATGGAATATCATGTAATGCTTCAATACATACTGACATTGTATAATGTTCAATAAGGGTAAGCGTATTTATCTCCCCAAGTATAAACTAAATCTTTTCTCACACCACGCAGAAAAATTTTTAAAGTTCTACTGTTTTCCCCACTCCATGGAAAATTCCTTGAGAGCAGAGACGATGCCATGTTCATCTCTTTATCTACAATGTTCAGAACAATTCCTAACAAGTACCAAAACATTTTTGTTGAATGAGACCAAGAATGTTATCGCTAAGGTCCACACAAGGAAAGTGGAAATCTGGAACAAAGGAATTGATAAATTATACTAAACTAACAGGAAAAAATGTGAAGGGAAGTAAAGAGATGAAAACAGTCTAGAAATTATAAAATTAGAGAAATCAAGTGGCATAGGACCCATGGGCAATGAGTGCAAGTTCTTCTTTTTTCTATTGAATTTAGAGTGGAAAAGTCATTTTTAATGGAGGATAGAAATGAGAATTTCAGAAATAGAGAGGTCAGATTGATGTAATGTATTAAGAAGTGCTTGAATATAAAATAGGAAGAGCTCTAACAAGCAATCAGTGCTCCAGAAAGGATCATAATCGCCTTAAAGGGAGATGATGGGGAAGGAGTCAGAAAAGAAGAAACTTGAAGAGTACACACAGTGATAAACAGAGAAATGAGAATGATGTGATTATCCTGAGGTGGGCGGGTCGAGAGCATTGTCAAACAGAGAAAGGAGAGATGAGAAGAGACTCACTTTAGAGTCTTCAGGTCACTTTTTAATTTAAATGAGTTCAGAAAAAAATGGAAAAAATAGAAACCACAGCAGAGAACCACAATTGGAGAACCACATTTGGAGAAAGTAGGAAAAGATGGCAGAGATAGATATTCTGTTTGGTAGAGATGAAAGAGAGGAAGTAAAGGCATAAAGAGTGGAGCTCACTGGACATAGCATCTATCGCTACAGGTTTAAATACAGCAGAGCCAGAAGTAATGGGAGAAAGGTAGAACAATGGGAAAGAAAGCAAAAGATATAGTCAGGGGACAGGCTGAGGGCAGGTGGATAGGTGAAGGATAGGTGTGTCTGTGGAAAGACACTTGGTTTGTGATTATGATGTTGGGAGACAGGGGACAGTGAAAAAATATTAGATGTCACAGTCAGGGACATTTCCCATAAGACTACCACACAGTACTTAGAAAATGGTTGTTGGGGATAATAGATCTTCAAAATTGTGTTTTGTGGTAAAGAAAGGAGGAATAAAAAAAATGAAGATTGTAGAAAAATATGGATTGCTTCACCTTGATTTTCCTTGTGAGTCTCATAAGCTTTTATTTTAATTGCATTCCAAGGGTGCAGTACTACACTTGATCATAGCCATGCATTTTGGATTAGTGTAGACTTCACGATAAATTTTATCATTACTTTGGTGCTAAATTATTCTATGTACTCAGTAACCTCAATTATGAAACATAATTTTCCAAATTCTACTTCAATAGCAAGGGTACATGCACATTAAAAGATGCATATTCATATAAATCCCAAACTTAAATATAAAAATCAATCTTAGGTTTGGAAGATGTAGAAAGGTTTAAGAAGTGTTTCTCTTTCCCATTGAGGACTATGAGATTAAATAAAGTTTTAGAGACTTCCAACTGAAATAAAGCATATAGTTCTTGAATGTTTCCTTCCACTTCATTATTCTTATTTACAATCTAAACACTTAGTATAGCCTTAACATACTTTGAGTATGCTTATTAATTTCACTCATTTTGTTTAAGAAATTCAAGAGAGGGGAGGAGGGGAGGAGAACTCTTCAAATGTGTACACTACTGCTGCACTTATTGAATCACATTCAGCTAATTAGCATCCAAAACCCATATCTATGTGCATCCTCCAGAAAAAGAGACCTTAAAATTTTAAACAAATATTCCATAAGAATGCTCAGTGCAAGATGTCCAAATATTTCAAGACTTTTTCCCCATACAAATTAGGCTTCTGGTTTTGCAGTTTTTCTGTTTTACTACTAAGAGAGCAGAAATAAACATAACTAGTCATCAGAGACTTGGATATTTTTTATATAATGAAAATTGCTTTGTTTTTATCACTGATGATCTCTCACCATTTGCTGCTACTGAATAGCAACGATTAAATGTGTTTTTATACTAATTCGTTGCTAACCTCTCTGAGGTTGCCAGGAAAAAAACAATCCCAATGAAATGACATTAGGTTATTTTAAGGATGTCTTGGGAAGCTAAGAAGCATGTGAACCCATCTCGGCAGCCATCCTCCTATTCAGAGGTGCATCACCTCCAGGGCCAGGATGGCATCAAGCTTCTTGAAGAATTAAAACAACAGCCAATTTTCAGCCACAATATTTCAAACTAGGGCCTCGGAATCCACCTCTTATGGGGACAGTTTCACATTGATGAGGCCACCCAATATGAAGCACCCCAATTAGGCTGAATTTTTTACCAAGTCATTTCAGTAGCAGATGGTGCATCTTATGTCTCCATCGTACAAGTTTACTTTATACACACCACCTATCCATGGCTAGGTCTATGGGTAGCCATATTGGCTTACTTTTCTGCTACAGGAATAAAGTATACTATCCTGAAGCATAAGCTCGTTACGTAGGAAGGTTCTGAAGGATGTCCTTGTCCAGAATTCCTCTCTCTTAGCACTGCCTCTGGGGGTTATACGAGCTGTCTAAATAATAACACATGGGTTCTCAAACGTGAGTATGCAATATTCACCTGGGATGCTTATTTAAGGTGCAGGCTTTAATCTACATGCTAGATATTTTAATTAAATACATCTAGAGGGAGGCCAGTACCTCCATTTTTGAAAACCACTTTCTGTGTTCTAATGAAGTTGGTAGAAGATGATGCTTTGAGAAATTTGATATAGCGAAAACTAAGAAATTGATGTTTTTTTCCACTCTGCTCTGTGCTGCCCAGAGTCAACTGAAGCTATTTTGAGCATTACCTGGCCATACAATCTTTTTGAGTCTGTTTCATTCTAGGACCAACACACCCACAGAATGAGAAGAGAACAAAATAGAAAAGACAGTTTTAGATGTTACATACACATCAAAATAAGAAAAAAATGCTATCAGAGGTGGCATTACACAAAGCAGCTCTAATTTACCACCATCATCATTTCTACACTGTTAGATGCTAATAGAATGGAAGCCATTAAAAGACCCGACTCAGCTGGGCTTGGAAACCTGATGAGATCATAGCCCAGTGGCAGATGGCAGCAGGGAAAATAAAGCAAAACACAACGAAATGATACAGGAAACGAGGATGGGTGTTGGGAAGGAGCAGAGCATAATCTTTAACCAATGAGAAATTGAGCTTAGTTAATTAATCGTATCTAAGCTTTTAGTAATATGTGGTGTGATATTTTAGAAGTATTCTCACTGCCTCAGCTTCCCTATCTGTAAAGTTAGGATAATAAGATGAGTTTTACAGTACCATTGCAAAGAGTCAATGAATTAACTCAGGTCAAGGGCTTAGGACAGTGCCTGGCACACAATAACTTCCAAGTAGCTTTTGGCTCTTTTTATTAACTACAGGAGGCTTCTGATACTCTAAGAGGTATGGGTTTAAATAATAAAAGCCTTCCCCATGGGCAAACCAAATCCCTTCTTCTCTTTCAATTTAAACTCATACGGTGTTATTCTGTCACTCATAGGGAATAGTGAGACACTCAATAGGGAATCGGGAATAGTGGGACACTTCTTTTTGTGTGATGACCCTTCACACTCTGAATGATTTCATAGAATCAGAAACATTCGTGGATGTAGAGCTCTTCAAGGAATAGTGTGTTCCAATCTAATTTCACAAAGTAATGTCAGGAAGGAAACAATCAATGTTACTCCAAAGTTACTCCAAATCAAAGCACTCTAGAGAAAGTCTTTTAATCCATCTTTAGGCCACCATTATAGAGAGAGAAGCAGTGGTGCCCAAAAGATGAATAAGAAAGGGCTTCTGACATCTACACCTCTTACTACGATTTGAGGCTAAAATCAAGGCTTAGGGAAAGGTCGAATCTATTAAATCGGAATATGTAGGGTCTATTTCTACATTGGGTATCAGAGTATTTATTTTGAATCTTGATTTTTATAACACATTTAGTTTATCTTAATCTTCATTTAATTTTTAACAGCTGCTTGAAGGCAGGAGGCACCACCTGTATATATTTGGATTCTCACAAAACAGCAAGCATTTTACCTATTACAGGTATTCATTAAACATTAAGGCCCCATGAGTCCAAAGTGGTCAAACAAGAAATTTAGAAACTAACATAGTAATTCCTGAGTGTGTTTGTTGGAAATAGTAGCAACTGTCACCCATTCTTAGTCTCAAATGTTTGAAGGCACTCCCTCTCCTCCTTCTCCCTCTCCTCCTTCTCCCTCTCCTTCTTACCCCTCAAAAGAATGTTTCCCAATAAAACTTTTATGTATTACCCAATCTCAGGAACCGCAGCTAAGACAGCAATTTACTTAATTTCTCTGCTTTTTAGTTCTATCATCTGTAAATGAGGAAGATAATACTTACATAAGTGAGGTTTTTAAAGAGTAAAAAGAATAACGTATTTCAAGTGCTTACCACAGGACCTAGGTCATAGTAAGGATTCAACAAATGGTTCTGCAATCATAATTTTCACTGTTTTAAAAAATGAAACAACAAAAAATATAAAATAAGTATTGAAGTAGGGTAATTTTTGTTTTCTCTCTGTCCATATTTTCCAAAATTTCTTAAATAAATTTAAAAAACGATAAGCTTTGATATTAGATTTGAGTGACTGTAAGTGCAGGATTTTTGGTAAGCAATCTTTAACTTACAAATACAGAAGTGGTAAATTAAATTTCCCTACCTGAAAATTTTATTTGTATACATACTAAAAATGATAACTCTTCAGATTTGTAAATTTAAAAAGAAAGGAAAACCATGCTTTATAATTAAAACACATTTGAAATTTTAACCAAAATTATTATGTTCAAACTTTAATATGTAAATAAAGTACTAAGGAAGTTTCAAAAACAAACATTAATTCTTTAAAATTCTTTCATCACCCTGTGTTTAAGGCATCTGCTTCAAAGACCCCATCTTTCTATCATTAAAACATGTTCTTAAAATTCTGGCAATTATGGCTTCTTACCTCATTAGAAAAATGTAAATAAATATCTTCGAATTTTGATATTTGTGTCAATTTTTCCTTTCACTTGGAGCCTGCCACATATTAACTTTATTGCCTTCTGAAAATAGTTTTGCTTTAAGATCAGAATATTTTCTAATTTTTAAGCTTTAATAGTTATATATTTATTAGTGAAAACTAAAAGGAGAAAAACAATCTCTTAAGTAGTCATACGAAGATTTCTGCTGATGGCTTTTAATTTTTCAAAATGCCTCAGAGTATGCAGCAGCATCAATAGTTGCTATCCAACTTTTTGTCTTTTTGCCCCTTCTTCTTTGCCAACAAATACCTAATTTTATTGGTGAAGTCAAAGTACTCATGTAAAAACTCACTTCCCATGCTGCCTGGCATCTAATTGCGTCCATGTGATTTAGTCCTAACCAAGGAAACCAATGAGATGAAAAGTAGAAATCTTCTGAGTGGGGAGTCAGAGGGGCGGTCTAGGGAAGTTTATGCTTTCTTGAGAAAAAGGTGACAGATAGATGCATGGTGTTCCTCCCTGTGCTTCCTTCCTACAATTCAGATGCAATATCTTGACCTATAGCAATGATTTGAGATATGAGGTAGGAAACAAGAAAAATAACATAGAGAATATAGATAGAAAGATCCTTGGTTCTTGATGGCATGCTAAAAAACGAACCACATTTCTAACTAATATAAATTCCTCCCTAATTGAGAAATGTACTTGGTTCTTTATGTTATATGGTCAGCTGTCTCCATTAAACCAATAACTTCTTCAGGAGTTCCCAGACTCCTTTTCATTCTCTTGAAGCTCTGAGGTTATTTCATTAAACTATGCCATCCATGTATGAAATAAATCAGAGCTTTTGAAAATACAAACCCAGAATTCTTTCTTTCATGTAGTAACAGAATGTTTTACATCTTAAGCATTAACATATGTGAGTCCTCTGATATTTCCCACAAGACGGAATTGGAAGATATATAATAAAAGAAAATTAGAAGGTTTCAGGATATTTTCCAAAGAAACCTAGAATATTTTTAAATGTTTTACATCACTTATAATATCCCAGTCATTTGTCCTTGGGAAATGGGCAGAGCTTTAAATTGCTTGAGATCATGCACTGTGAAGATAAAACTTATTTAAATTATATCTTTGCAATAATCTTCCAGTAATCATATAGATTTAAGGTGTTTCCCTTGTATCTTGGATTCTTTAAAATTTAAACTTAGTTTTATGTTTCAGGCTTTATAGGATTTTACTTCGGTTTTACTCCTGTTTGTTTTCATCTTCTAGTTTAAAGTTTGGCCAGTTCTCTATTGAACTTTCATCTGCAGGTGAGATGGCTAATGACATTTGAACTGTGGAGAATATTTAAGTGCCACAAATATTTTTTACTTGCATAACTTTTGGCTCTTTATATAATTAGTCTCTAGAAATTACCTGTTAAAATTCAAATGTGATACTTTAAATAATACTTAGGCAATTATCACTCAATAACATATCTTATAATCAAATTAGTAAATATCCATAGTTCATTGAGCCTTAAGTAGACAAATTTTATAACTAATTAAATTTCCCTTTTCATGGACTTATTATTTTTGAGTTCTATTTATTTAAAAAAAAAAAGCCTGCATTTTAGCTTTTGACCAGAGTTACATAAGGTTAAGCAGGATTCTTGATAGGGTAGTGAACACTTATTTCAGTGATGAACTTTTTAAAAAATAAAATAGGATGTTGAGATGAGAAGGCAATTAGTTTAAAGCTCAACGGTGCTTACAAAGTAAATATAATATTAACTTAAAAAGTTGATGGGTTCAAGGATCAAACACTACAACTTAAAATGGAAACTGAATATCTTCTCTTCAACTAACAAATTGCTTAGATTAAAAAAAAACCTCTAGAAATGGGGCAATTCAAAGAAGAAAATATGTAAATAGCAAATTTTGAAAATCCTTGACTAAATAATTAAGACTGAAATTTACATTCAAATAACAATTTGATATCAGGGTTATTTCACAAAGTGTCATATATTAAAATTTTATAACGCCCGGTATGTTGAAACCAAAAAAAAAAAAACAGGTAATCCCTTACATTGTTGGAGGGAATGTTAATATATCCTTTCTGGCAATTAAGCAGTATGTACAAAACTTTCTGGCAATTAAAAAACATGTATCAAATATCTTGAAATATACATTTATTGACTTAGAAATTTTTCCCTAAGTTGGGTGTGGTGGTTGATGCACACCTGTATTCCAAGTACTTCGGAGGCTGAGACAGGAGGGGTTGAGATTCAAAGCCATACACAAAACTTAGCAAGACCCTGTTTCAAAATAAAAAATAAGATAGAGCTGGGATGCAATTTAGAGGTAGGATGTCCATAGGTTTAATCCCCAGTACTGAAAAGAGAAATTTCTCCTAAAAAATTTCTCTGAGGAAGTAATTAATTGTATGTACAAAAAAATTTTTTTTTGCGGTACACGGGATAGAACCCAGGGGCATTCTACCTCCGAGCTACACCTCTGGCCCCATTTTTTATACTTTATTTTGAAACCGGGTCTCACGAAGTTGTGGAGGACTCACTAAGTAGCTGAGGCTGGCTGCGAACCTGGATCCTCCTGTCTCTGCCTCCCAAGTACTGGGATTATAAGCGTGCACCACCACGCCCAGCTTGTACAAATATTTAACTGCCATATTAATGCTAAAATGTCTGATAATTCAGGATTGGTTAAATAAACAACTGTTTCATAAAATATTGAGTACTCTTTTAAAATTATATTTTTGAAATATATTTGTTTACATGTAAAATTATTCAATATTATTGCTAAAGGGAAAACTCAATTTCATATGGAAATTTCTAATATATATATTTAAGTATAAATAGATGTAATTTTTGAATATACACCAGTGTGGTGGGAGTTTGTGTGACATCTATTTTATTTTTTACTTTGACTCATCTATATTTATAATTTTTGTGCAGTGAACATGTATTTAACAATGTTTGTTAAATGAATCTTAATAATTATTATACATAAATGCAGTATGCCCAAATATATCCTCTAAACAATGTCCTTAAGCTTTAATTCCTTTTAATGAAGTGAAATTAGGAAATGTATTAGAAACTTTTTGAGCTATATATTCAGTGCAAATTCCCCACATATGACCACTGCCCTTAACCCCAGTGGTAGAGCCCCATGCTCTGTTTGTAATGGCTAAAGCAGATGGGGCCAGGTGCAGACATTTGTGTGTGTGTGGGGGGGGCAATAGGGGTTGAAGCTAGGGGCATTCTACCTCTGAAATACACCCCCAGCCCTATTTTTATTCTTTATTTTGAAACAGGGTCTCACTAAGTTGTGGAGGGCCTCACTAAGTAGCTGAGGCTGGCCACGATCCTCCTGTCTCAGTCTCCCAAGTACTGGGATTACAAGCATGTGCCACCACACCCATCTTAGGTGTAGGCATTTATGCAAACAAGACCACTCAGGGTCTCTTTCCCTCTATCTGGACCTAAAATTTAGTTGATTAATGTACATCACATGAACTAAATACAAAGCTAGCGCTAAAGGGGTGTTATGATAGAATGGCAGAGAAAATTTATCAACTGAGAGAGATAAAAAGGAGGTGAAGAAAGGATATAAAAGATGAAAGACCACATGGTCCTAGAGAGACAAAAAGGAGTAACCTTAGTTACAGACTGTTTTCCAAATCTAATAAAGCCAGTCTGTACTTCAGGTCTCAGGATTCCAGAAGAAACCTGGAATACCAGCTATTTTAACAAGTGAATCAATAGAAGGAATTGGTTTAACAGATACTGAAGGACTCAAAAGACACAAAAATATAAAAGTAAGTTACTACAGTAAGCAACTGCAACCCTTGGGCTGGGGTAATAAAGGGGAGAGCATGGGTGTTGTGGTTTGGATTTAGAATGTCTCCCAGACCTCCTAAGGCAGCCATGTTGGAAGTGGGGTAGACCAGCAACCGTACTGGGGGCTGAGTTGGGTTGCTGAGGAGGGTGTGCCCTTGGAGACTATATATAGTCCCTCCTCCTCTTGCTAGCTCTCTGTCTCTGGCCTCCCTAATGTGAGAGCAGAACCCTTGTGCTCTTCTCCCTGCGCCATGCCCTGAGCTCTGCAGACTTCACCTAGCCTAACATGGACTGAACCCCTGAAAGCTCCAGAACTGTGAGCAAATAAATCTTCCTTCCTCTTAGTTGTTGTCATCAGGTTTTGGGGGTCACAGAGCATTTGAGAATGCTGACTGAGACAGTGGGAAAACTAGAAGCTAGTAGCTGAAGGGGAGACTGTAACTCATGATCTTAGAGGAAAGGCCCCAGGGAGCTGAAACTCAGGATATCCACAGACAGTATGCCACCTACCTGGTGCTGGTATCTCTAAAAAGGCAAAATGAGGCTGGTTGAAGGAATTTGGGGAAAATAACTAGAAGCCAGAATCAATTGCTATTGGTACCCACAGACATTTCCAGGATAAAAGAAAAGAAATCATTACTCAGGTGATGCTGACATTCAGAGGAAGAAAAACAGGAAAGAATATGTCCCTTTTTCATCCTCCAGGTCTCCAGTCTTCCTTTAGAATGCTCTATTGTCAAAGTCTAACAGAAAGGCAGCTGGCAAAGCAGGAATGTGGTTTGAAGAGTCCCAGGCCTATGAGGCCAAGCAGAATACAAAAGATTTGGCTTGAAACTGAGAGAAAATGGCTTAACATCTAGCAAATATGATAAAAGTAAATTTTGTTTCACTTCTTAATTCTGTTTTATGCCAAACATACAGTGTAGAAACAGTTGCAAAATGAATAACACTGTAGAAAAACCTTAGGAACCACTCAATAGATTACTTAACAAATTCAGGGAAAATTTGTTATTTTGGCAGCCTGTGTTGTACTAAAAAAGTCTTTTAATTAGTTGTGTTTAGTCCTAAATATAATTAACTTTGTGAATGTAGAAGCAATTATATGTTTTAGTGGAACCAAATGAAAAAATTGTTAGTGCATTTTTTTAGTCAAACATATTGAATTTTGACAGTTTGCATATTGACATCTTCTGTCCACTGAGACTTTTACATCAGTTGAGTATTTTATTTCTTTTATTAAATTAAAAAAATGTACAATAATGAAATGGTATTATAGATTTGCAGTTCTGCACATAGTTCTTGCTACAATAGAAGTTCTTGCTATTGTAGATAGCAGTAAGCCAAATAGCCACCAAAACTTCTAAAAGAAAGTGCAAATTAATTACAAAAATTACATCTTTAAGAACATTCTCTTAACAACACTGCGGAATCAAGGAAGACTAGATGAGTTAGAATTTGAGAAAAGAAAGTTCCCTTCCTTGGTAGAATGACACAAGACATTTTCTTCTCTAGAGGCATTTACCAATTCTGGGAATGAGCTATAGATTGCACAGATGGATGTGATAATTTATACCATTCATGTATGCATGCCCTTTGCAATGTGACATTGACACTCTTTCCCAAAAGATGTAGATTCTATTTCCCCATACCTTGAATATAAGCTGACTTTGTGACTTGGTTTTTTGTTATCGTTGTTTGGGTTTGGTTTGGTTTCGGTACTGGGAATTGAACCCAGGAGCACCTCACCACTGAGCTATATCCCACCCCTTTTTATTCTTTATATTGAGACAGGGTCTTGCTAAGTTGCAAAGGCTGACCTTGAATTTGTGATCTTCCTGCCTCAGCCTCTTTAGTTACTGAGATTACAGGTGCCACTGTGCCTAGCCTCAAGACTTGTTTGACCAATATGTTGTGGCAGAACTGAAGTTGTGAATTCTGAAGTCTTAAGAGTCAAGTAGTCTTTTTCTTACACCAGTGATCTGGGCCTTCCATGTAAAGATATATAGCCTAACTTATTAGATGATGATAGGCCAGGTAGATGATACTGAAATGCCCAACTCCATAGCTAGCACCATGCACCAAGCATGTGTATGAGACCACCTTGGATCAACCAGCTCCAGGTGAGCTGAGCAATGTCTAAAGCTGCATGAGGATCCCGGGCAAAGCATCCAATAAGCCACCAAGCTGATGACCCATAGAATTATGATAAAACAAGTAGTTGTTGGTTGACTTTTCCCACTAATTTGGGGTGCAATAACCAATACAGTTGTACCTGGCCTAGACAAAGGGACTTTATTAGAAGATAGACCAAGTGTAGATTTTGATGTCTATATAAGCTTGTACGATGGATTAGATACCAGAAGATCTCTAAATATATGTTCTTTTCCTTTATAAGAATTTTTAGCCCCGGCCACCTCGCCGGGCCCCTTGTGCGCCAGGTACCGGACCGCCCGTGCGCGCCCCACCCCGGCAGCCACCCGCGCCACCTCGCCGGGCCCCTTGTGCGCCGGGTCCCGGACCGCCCGCGCGCGCCCCACCCCGGAAGCCCCCGGCCACCTCGCCGGGCCCCTTGTGCGCCGGGTACCGGACCGCCCGTGCGCGCCCCACCCCGGCAGCC
>PVJS01027940.1:0-25873 GCA_004027185.1 Glis glis
GAGGCTGAGACTGGAGGATTGCAGCCTCGAGGCCAGTCTCAGCAACTTAAGCAAGGCCCTCAGCAACTTAATGAGACCCTCTTTCAAAATAAAAAATAAAAGAGGGCTGGGGGTGTAGCTCAGAGATAGAATGTGCTTGGGTTCAATCACCAGCAAAACACACACACACACACACACACACACACACACACACACACACGAGAACTGGGAATTTCATGGTTCTTGCATTGTTTACAATTTCTTAACTGCCTCTCAGTTTCCAGTCAAGAGGCGGAGCTTGTAACTTGGACACAGCATTGCTGGTTTTAGCTAGCGCCCTTCCTTTTATATTTAATGATTCCTTCCTCTTCCTCTCCTATGTCCAAGAGAGCCTGGTCAGTCTCTGTCTTGCAGGGTACATGTGTTCTGGATGGCACAATGACCAGTTGGAAAATGGAGGGACATTATTTTGTCATTAACCACAATTCATGAGCTAGCTGGGTGGCTAACAGATGAGTTTCCCCCAGTTTGGACTATAAGATCTTCTGCAGGGATTTTTTTTTTAAACTTGGTTCAGTCAAGGTTCTAATAACTGCATTTCTGCCACTCCTAAAGGCCTAGCCTCTTCATTATGCAAATTTACTCTAAGCCAGGCATGGTGGTGCAAGCTTGTAATCCCAGTATTTAGGAGGCTGAGACAGGAGGATCGCAGGTTTGAGGCCAGCCTCAGCTACTTAGTGAGGCCCTCCGCAACTTAGTGAGACCCTGTTTCAAAATAAAGAATAAAAATAGGGCTGGGGGTGTAGCTCAGAAGTAGAATGACCCTGGGTTCAATCCCCAGTACTGCAAAAAAAAAAAAAAGAAAATTCTACAAATATGTGTAACTGATCCCAGAAACTATTCTAGGCAACAAAATGGAACCAAGAAGTGTTCAAACAGAAAGCGTATTATCAGGAAAACTACATGAGGAACAAAGGGTTCAGACCCCCAAAAAGTTGGAGGAGGAAACTTCCTTATGTGGAATTTCCTTGAACCCATGTCAGCCAACTGCTTCTTCCAGCTCCTGCGAACCATCCTGGTCTTCAATCTAAGGTAGAAAGTCACTTTTTGAGCACAATTATTTGGAAAAGGAAACATGGATTGGAATTAGGCAGACTAGTGTGTAAACTTGATTACCATTTGCTTGCTGTCTTATCTTTACTGAGTAGCTTAACTTTTCTGAAATTCAGATTCTCTCTTTATAACTAATTTAAGGGTCAAATGAGATAATACTGAATAGGACTAGCTGACATTTATTGAGCAGCTACTATGTGCTGGGCTTTCTCAATCCTCACAGAATGCTGACATTATTAGTCCACTTGCCAAATGAGCAAAGAGATGCAAAGCATTTGGTGACTGGATTCAGGTCTTTCAGCTACTGAGAGGCAGAATTCATTTATTCAAGTCAGTGTAACACAGAGGTTAAGGAGGTAAATTCTCTGTAAGGCTGCTGGCTCTGCCCCTTGGTAGCAATTAGAGCAGTTGTGAATGTAAGATGGCTCAATACGTGTAAAGCACTTAGCAAGGCTGGGTTATGGGTGCTGTCGTCAGCCCAGGGGACCCTAATGCAAGTTCTTTCCATCTTCTACATCCTTCATATACAGCGGCACGAGACTGGACTGTACTAAACATTTGGTAATTTTTTCTTCAAGCTCTACTCCTTTTATTTCTTTCCCACATGAACATTTGTCCTCTCATAACTAAGGGCTCATTCAACAGCTTTATGTGTGCATAGGAAAGTAAGGGGAGCGGACCATTATAATTTAAAACTATAGCCAAACATGGCAATACCCGCCTATAATCCCAGTGCTTGGGAGGCTGAGACAGGAAGATCACAGGTTCAAGACCAGCCTCAGCAACTTAGTGAGACTTTCAGCAACCCAGCAAGACCCTATTTCAAGACAAAAAAATAAAAATAAACAAAGGGCTGGAGATATAGCTCAGAGGTAGAATGCCCCTGGGTCAATCCCTAGTACCACAAAAATATAAAATTTAGAAATATAGCAAGGATTTTTTTATGCTAGTTAAAATTATCAGCCAAGAGACAGTGCAGGCCAAAAGATCAGTGGCCAACTTTGTAGAGTGACTTTTCTAAGTTGGGATTGTAATGTTACAATAAGAAATTCCATTCATTCATCCAACCTCAAAGTATTATTTTTACCTGCCTATGACGTGCATAGCACTATGAACTTAAATAGTATCTTTAAGGGGGGAGGGGGATACTCTTCTGAGATTTGTGACCCAGGCCAGTTGCTTTTGTATGTACTTACCTGATGTACCTTTCTCCTACCAAACTTATTCTGAAATGTCCTGATATAGACTCATCCATGTTCTATTGCAGTTTGAATCAAATGACATCCCTTCTTGGGTCATTATGCCTATTATTGACACCTTTCCTGAAACTCACCAACCTAGGCCCCATGCAACTGCAAGACTGCCCACAGACAAGTCTGCCCCTCATGGTAGCCGGAGTCTTTCCTTTCTCCCAACGACCTCAGATCCACCCGGGCTTCCCTTGACTTTTCCCATTCACTGGTTCCTGCTCTAGCAGAAGCTCTAGAGACCAGAGCTGGCTAGAGGAACATGGAGGTAGAGACCTGATTCAGTCCCTGGGCCTCTGACTCATATGCGAGGCCAAAGAGAGTTTACACATGTCCACTCAGGGTTTTTCTTTTTTTTTTTTGCTGTACTGGGGATGGAACCCAGGGGCATTCTACCTCCGAGCTACACCCCCAGCCCTATTTTTTATTCTTTATTTTGAAAAAGGGTCTCGCTAAGTTGCGGAGGCCTCACTAAGTAGCTGAGGCTGGCCGCAAACCTGGATCCTCCGGTCTCAGCCTCCCAAGTACTGGGATTACAAGCGTGCGCCACCACGCCTGGCTCCCGCTCGGGGTTTTAATGGCAAGGTAGACAGATGCTGTTGTTAGGAAAGCAGCTTGTAGATGTAGACAGTTGAAGCAATAGGAAAAGGGCCTGATTTGCAGACAGATTGCTTTATAAAGTTTTTTATTTGTTTATTTATTTATTTTAATGCAGGCCTTTAGAACATGGAATGTGTCCTGCCCCCCACATGATGTTAGAGATGGTGGAGAGGCAGAGCGAGGTGGTCTTACTCATCCTCCCTGTGTTCTGTGTAGTCTTGTGGGCACTTTACACCCATAAACTTATTTAATCCTCACATCTACCCTGTTGCTTGGTTATCGTTGTTGTCGTTGTTATCTTCAACTTCAAGGAAGGAAATGCGCTCAGGAATTAAAAGTTGCTTGAGTTCAGCCAGCTGGGGAGAGGCCGGTGGCCTACAGGAGTGGCTTCCAGCGGTGATGTAATGCTAAACGCCCTCTTGGACATAAGTTCTGTAGACAAATCTGTACAACAAAGCAGGGAGCTTGGGGAAGAAACCAGCCCAAGGCAAGATATGCCTGGTGGGCCCTTCCTCCCTTCTTCCTGAATCCTCACCTGCCTCTCAACGACTGCCAGGGAGATGGGCAGGGACTGCACTAGCGAGGCAGGGGCAGGTCTGGATGTTCTGTGGTCTGAGTTGAAATCCCATCTTCACCATTTGATGGCCGAGTGTACTTGCGTAAGTTGCATTTACCACCTAAGATTTAGTTTCTGTATTGCAAAGTAGGAATAGTCCTAGGAGCTTCATTCATTGAGTCATTGAATTACTTTATTTATTTATTTTTTTGGTCCTGGTGATTAAATCCAAGATCATTCTACCTCTGAGCTAGATCCCCCACCCTATTTTAATTTTTTATTTTGAAACAGGGTCTTGTTAAGTTGCTGAGGGTCTCACTAAGTTACTGAAGCTGTTCTTGAACCTGTGATCCTCCTGTCTCAGCTTCCTAAGTATTGGGATTATAGATGTGTGCCACTGCCAGGTGTGGTGGCGCACGCTTGTAATCCCAGTACTTTGGGAGGCAGAGACCGGAGGATCCGGGTTCACGGCCAGCCTCAGCTCACTCGCTCTCTCTCTCTCTCTCTCTCTCTCTCTACCTAGTGAGGCCCTCCACAACTTCGTGAGACCTGGTTTCAAAATAAAGTATAAAAAAATAGGGCCGGGGGTGTAGCGCGGAGGTAGAACGCCCTTGGGTTCAATCCCCGGTACCGCAAAAAACAAAAAAATAAAAATAAAAAAAATAGATGTGTGCCACCATGTCAGGCCATTGAATTCCTTTTATTGAGTATACCATGGGCTAGACACTGTGCTGGGTGGGGAGGCAGAGCAGGGGGCAAAGCGAAGCCCTTGGTTACAAGAAGCTTACGTTTGTACTAGAGAAAAAAAAAAAACTAAAACAAGAAACAGGTTAGTAGTGTGGATTGAGTAGGAAGATACACAACAAGTAGTTAGATAGTGCTTGACACATGGTAAACACTCAGTAAACATATACCATGACTCCTTTTCTATCACTCTAGCGATTTGAAGTCAAATAAGTCAATGTATCTGGCCTCTCAAGCAAGGTTTCTTTCGCTAACTGATTCTTTCACTTCCAAACTCCCTAGAACAACAACAACAAACTATCAACGAAGCAAATAAAACCATCTCCAGTAGCTGCCACAGCATTGAGTTTGGTGCATTGAATTTGTGTGCTGTGGTGTCAGACTTGGAGTGAAGCTGCCTGTTGCTTGCACATTTGACTGTCTTCTGCTAGTGAGTTTTGAGCTCTTTGAGTTTAGGGACCAATCCCTCAGTCAGCTGTGCATTCTGAAGCCCTGCACATAGTAAGTGCTCAATAAATATCTGTTTTTGAAAGGAGAAAAGGGGCTAGTGTGTTTGTAGAGCCATGCATTGATTTTGCATGGTTTTATAGTTACCCTGTTTTACTAAGCAAAGCATTGGCTTTTGGTGGGGCCGTTGGGAAGAAGCCAGAGAAAAAGAGACACAAAAATTCATTTGTCTGAGCCTCTTCCTTTCCGAAGGAGAGAGCAGCATCAGTCTTCCATGGTTCCTCAGTTATTCTTGCTGGAGCTGAAGGCTCATTCCTGAGGCCTGCAGCGACAGCAACTCAATGTTGTCATGAGCAGGACAACTTAATGGGCAGCGGAGAGGCCTGCCATCGCTCAGCCAGGGCCCCAGTGGTGGGGACTAATGAGTGGGGAGCAATTCCCTTTCTGTCCCCCCTCCATCTGACAGGCAGCTGGGAAGCATCTCGTCCTCACTTCTAGCACTCACCAGCAGTTCCCTGGAGAAGGATCATGCTTAAGAATTTGGGGGTAAATCAAGCCCTATATGGAGGATAAGGCTGGGCATGTTTCCTCCTTGTAGGACACTGTAGAGCCGCGTCTCCCCTTGGAGATGAGCAGCGATTCTAGCTGCTTTCAACTGGATCTGTTCCAAAGTGCTTTCTGGATGAGCAAGAGAAACACTCAACCCAAGACAGAGTCCAGGCGGATGGCCTGCATTCTGCCCCACTTTTCTATTTTTAATAATTGTTTTAATAACAAGCTAGTGGCTGCCTATTGCCTGAAGACAGTCTTCAAATAACTAGAGAATATTATGCTAAGTGAGATCAGCCAGTCTCAGAAAGTCAAAGGTCGAATGTTTTCTCTCAGATGTGGAAGCTAGAGAGAAAACAGGAAACAAAAGGGACTTTAGATAATTGAGGAGAGAGACCAGTGGAATAGTGGGAGGGATGGAAGGAGGGAGTTGGAGAGGGGAAAAAGGAGGATTGAGGAAGAAAACAGTTCAAATCCTGCTATGTCCATCTATAAAGGTATCACTACCAATTTCACTGTTAGGTACAGAGAGGGGTCAGTGGGGCCTGAAGGGAGCCACACTAAGTCCTATGTGCATGTTTATATGACTTCGAACTTCACTAAGAGGTATAATTACAGTGCACCAATAAAGTATAAGACAACAAAAGTCTTCAAA
Organism: Glis glis; assembly: GCA_004027185.1. Taxonomy (NCBI): domain Eukaryota; kingdom Metazoa; phylum Chordata; class Mammalia; order Rodentia; family Gliridae; genus Glis; species Glis glis. Next base: position 5,891 of record PVJS01027940.1, read on the forward strand.
ATCAATCCACATGCATGTGATGGTTGCTTCTGCATAAACTCACCTATCATCTATCTATCATCTATCTATCTATCTATCTATCTATCTATCTATCTATGTATCTATCTATCAATCTATCTATATCATCTATCTATCTATCTATGTATCTATGTATCTATGTATGTATGTATGTATCTATCTATCTATCTATCTTCTATCTGTCTAGCAACACCTATACCTTTTATAGGAATAGTTGCATAAAGTAGAGCTAGGAATATTCCTTGTTGATTAATTTATTTTTTAAAAATTATCCTTGTTAGCCTGGTTATAATATTGTGTTTTTTCTGTTTGGGGGAAAAATAGACTCTTAAGGAAACAGAGAAGGAGAGAGAGAGAGAGAGAGAGAGAGAGAGAGGGAATGAGAATGAAAGTATTTTATATTAAATGCAAACCCTTTTGTTAAAAAAATGTTACATTGTGTTCCATAGTAGGTTTATTAAATCTCCCCAAATATGTCCTCAAGAATCAATTTGCATGCGGTTGGTGTTAGCTGGCTTCGTGAATTGGAATTCAGTCCCCATTTGAGGCAATTAATTTGAAGAGTGACCACACGCCCACCCGCCCCCTCCCGGAACACCCACGCACATATGCTAAGTAACAAGCGCACAGCCACTGGGTTTTTCTTTCTCTTCCTTTTTCTCCTCCTCTTTGAGATTATTTTCTGCTCTTGCCTGTTAAATAAATGATCTGTCTCTTTGCAGGATAGTGACAACCTCTGGTGGGACGCATTTGCCACTGAATTTTTTGAAGACGACGCCACATTAACCCTTTCATTTTGTTTGGAAGATGGACCAAAGCGATACAGTAAGAAAGAAGTTTATTTTTCTCATATTTCCTCTTTGGGTGCCTGTAAGGAAACCACGGGGGTCTTCAGAGAGCAGTTGGGCACTGACAGTCTGACAATAGTCCCTCGGCTCCTGACAGCGTCCCCCTTCCCCCACCAAGGCGTTGTCACCAGCGGCTGGCCCAGTGCTCAGAGATGTCTTGGGAGGCTTAGACTGTTTGGGGGCACTTGCCTGTTTAGAGAGTAGAGCAAATATGAACCGTGTCACCCAGTAATAAGTGGGAGTGGAGTGGAGTGATGGAACGTTTCCATGCCTCCTTCTCTGACACCCTCTTTTATCCTTGACAGCTCACACTTGACACTCAATGTTCTGCTTATAAAGGTTTCTTTAAAAAAAAATCCTCTCCTTACTGTATCAGCTGCATCCTTCTAATTCCCTCTTATCAATTATCTCAGGTATTTATTTGACAAGTGCTATCTTTTCTTGGGGAGGGGGTAGGCCGCAGCTGCTTTGAACATACAGTTTGGGATGAGTGTTGACAGAATTATAGTTCCTTGTCTTTCTGGCGAGTGATAACTCTGTAAAGATTCTCAAATTACAGCCTGTGGCACCTCGGGTAACAGCTGATCTGTCCTGATTAGGTTCAGCCAACTTGTCAGAAATCAGATTTGCTAGTTGTGCTATCAGACCGAGAGGCAGAGATACATCAACACAAAAGCAATTAATGTCCGGTTAGATCAGAGAGAGATGTGTTTTCAGGACTCAGTGATGCACCTGTGAAAGGATCCGACAGAGGGGAAAACATTCCCACTGTCACCAACACCCACCGAGAGGATGACAGGACCCGCCACAGCGGGAACCATCAATCCAGAGCATTTGGCAATTGATAGGTAATAGGGCTCTTGATAAACATGATTAAAAGCTCTGATAGTTGCTAAATCTATTTCAAAGTCACTAGGGAATAATAATATACATATGCTAACAATATGCATGTATATTATTAATATTCACAATATACATATATTAATATGCATATACACATATTAATTTATATGCTTTTATTGGTGCATTATAGTCTCACATTAATATATATTAATTTGAGGGGACTTAGACTACTCAGTACTACCTGCATCTATTGCATGATTATTGGATTCATTATGCTAATATATGCATGTGGTGATTTTGTAACCATGGCTAATGGAGAACAGGCCATCTTAGGCTTGCTGCTCAATGGAAACTTGTCACTAGAAGCATCTCTTTAAATGTGTAAATTTGTAGCCAGGCAGTGCACACCTGTAATCCCAGTACTTGGGAGGCTGAGACAGGAGGATCACAGGTTGGAGGATAGCCTTAGCAAGTAGTGAAACTCTCAGCAACCTAGCGAGACCCTGTTTCAAAACAAAAAAATAAAAAGGGCTGGGGGTGTAGCTCAGAGGTAGACTGCCCCTGTACTGAAAATCCCCAGTCCAGTACTGAAAAAAACAAAATTTGTAGATTGTGGGCTTTTAAGGGCATGGGACATTTCTAATAAATATTTTGGGTGAGAGGAACAGATAGTATGTCAGACAAAGAACTGTTAGAATGTCTTTATATTCAACAAAAGACTCCCGCAGCCGGCACTGGTGAGCCCACTTCATGGGGTCCTTGTTTTCTTATGTGGGTACCCCCAAGCTGCCTCAGGTCCTAGGGTGCATTTCAGACGTTCCAGGGGCATTAATGAACGGGACAGTCCTGCAAATACTCCCTCTCCAAAAGGCTTCCTGACTAAGCAGACCTCCGCCCTCTGAGCTGCCTTATTTGTTTGTTTGTTTACTTACATTGTGAGGCATACCTCAGATAACTTCAAGTTATACTGTTTTATGTTCCTGTGTCTTGTGGGTTCAATAGTTCATCAGGGTCTGCTCAGGGAACTAGAATTACAGTTGGAAAGGCTGTACGAATAAAATAAGATTCTCCCCTCTGTCCACCCCAACATCATGTGGGGGTGAGGCAGGACCCTCGCCTGCAGTCAACGCCTGACTGCGAGCCATGTGGCCCAGGTTTCTTTGTCTCCCCGAGCCAAAATATTTCCCGAGTAGAGAAGAGAAACAAAGATGATTGACAGCCCGGAGCCCAGTCTCATCAGCTGCCGCGCTGACAGCCTGGTGATGTGCACTCGCCGCTGATGTGCAGGCGAGTGACAGCTGATTGGCAGCCGGGACGGGGGACAGGGAAGATGAAGCTCGCTTAGAACGCCTGACATGCGTGCAGTTTATGCAGCGCTCAGAGCGCCGACGCTGCCACCTTAACCTGTTGGCGGTTGTGCCAGGCTGGGAAGAGGCCTGGGGCTCCCAGGGCGGGAGCTGAGGCTGCTCTTCGATGCCTCCTGGGGAGCTCAAGCCTTTGTATTTCTGAAGAAGAAAATAAGACTTGCCTAATAGATTTGTATTTATAAAAAAAATTCCCCAAATTACACATGCTAAGTAATAGGAAACATTCCAGATGAGGCTCTTTTCAGTCCTTCTAGAAAAACTCGGGCCTCCCCCTTCCCACCTGTGTCTTTAGTGAGCCATTTCTGTTCTATGATACCCCATCTCTAAACTGCCATAAATCCTGTAATATAGCCAGGCATGGTTGCACACGCCGGTAGTCCCAGTACTTGGGAGGCTGAGACAGGAGGATCACAGGTTTGAGGACATCCTCAGCAATGCAGCAAGGCTGTCAGCAACTGAGTGAGACCCTGTTTCAAACCAAAAAATAGAATAGGGCTGTGAGTGTAGCTGAGAGGTATAATGCCCCTGGATTCAATCCCTAGTACCCAAACACACAAACAAAAATCCTGTAATGTGTTTCTGCTTATTGATTTGCTGTCTGTTGCCCATTATTAGAATGCAATCTCCGTGTGGATGGACCTTGTGAATTGATGAATTGTTAGATAAATTGGAGAATTCAGTGTAACAAGTGTTCAATAAATATTTGTTGAATGAATGAATGAATGAATGAAGGAGTGAATACATGAATAGACATTTAGGAACAGCTTATCTCACCAAGTAGGATGCTGACAAAACGATCCTTTACTGAGATCTTTGGACCTTTAGTGTCAGGAGAACTTTATCCACCGTCGGTATTCTGCTGGGATTTTCACATGAGCTTGAGGATGTGATCCTAAACGACTGTAGTAGGAAGACAATCCCTGCAGTGTAATAATCCAGGAAATAATTATGCATTGGGCAATACCCTTCCTGTCTGAACGCTCCTCTGTATTGACCCTGTGGCTCCGCCTACTGCAGCGCCCAAGTCCTTCCCTCTATAGGTGGGGTGTGGCTGGACACCTTGGGTTCAGATGGAGCTTGTTGATGTCCTCCTAGGACTGTGGGGGCAGTCAGTGTGGGGAGGTGCAGGACGGTCACCATGGTGACTGAGGTCAGTCGCCCCAGCCCCTGTCTGGGAGCATCCATTGGTTGGAGAGGCTGGCATTACAGAGAGACGACTCTCTCCTGGGACCAGGTGGAATCTCTGGAGGGTAGGGGATTATGATGTCTGGGCAATTCCTTCTTTGTCAGCGAGTCAGTAGAAGACAGGCCATTAGAGCTGGAAAGGGTCTTTCCTGAACATGAACACTTGGTCCACGGGTTAGGTGGATGCCCAGCTGGGCCTCAGGTGTTTTGACTCCAAAGTCAGTGGGCCCCCCCACCACCACCCACACACATCCTATCTCTGCACTGTCGCATAGCTAAGATGAGAGAAAGGACTTTACCAGCGCACACGTTTCTGGTAACAGACATAAAGACTGCAAATCATTACAATGCCTTTATTCAAGATAGAAAGCAAAATAAACAGGATGGGAGGCCCCCATCCCTCTGCCTGCCTGTGTTGTAATTCTCAATCCAACATGTGTGTTGCTGTTTTCTGCCCTGTCCTAAATAGAAGGGAGCATTCTTAGGTTAGCTTAACCACACACTGCTCATTTCAGGCAGAATATTGATTTTCTTTAACTCCTGTTAGGCCTGTTTCAGGACTGTGCCCCCAACTATCCCCCTTCTACTGTTACAACTACCCTCTGGGTGACATGCTGCCAGGAACCCCATTCACAGACCTAGCCAGGCCTCCCTGGCCACATTTGTAGGAAATAGGTGCTTCTCAAGTCACTCAGGAAACACTTTCTCGCTGGGAGAGATATATGGAGAAAGATCTCCTGAGAGCTGTACCAGGCTGGCACTGGAGAAGCAGGGGGTGCTGCATGATGTAGGAGAAGGACACAAGGCTTCCATGCAAACCTCCTTGGGTTTGAATCCCTGCCTTGCTGGGTAGACAGAGCCTTGTTTTCCTGAGATGCAGAATGGGTCTAATACTACCTTCGCGGGCTTGTAGTGGAAATTAAATGAGATGACGTGCTCGAGGGCCTAGGACCGTTGGAAGCACGTGGTCACCAGCGTTCCTTACTGCTGGGAACAGTGCACAGTCAGCCTCACCATGGCTTCTTGGTGTTGGAGAAGCTTGCCATTCGGCAGGGGCTTACCGAGTGCTCAACATACAGAGCTTGATACTTCTGGCCAGGCGGGAGCCCGCATGACCTCTCCGGTGCTCGATTCCTGTTGAAATGCAGCCCTAAGGAGATTTCGCTGTCTTCCAGGCACCCAGCTGCCCAGAGAACCAATATCACTGTGCTAAGGGCAGGGACAGGGAACTAGGGAGCAGAAGGCTAAGTATATATGGGGCTCTGGACTTCATGGGCAGAAGACTCTAGAACACTTTGGTTAAATTATGTCTAGGTGAGAAGCCAAGTGTGGTGACGTATGCTTGTAATCCCAGTACTTGGGAGGCTGAGATAGGAGGATCACAGGTTCAAGGACAGCCTCAGCAAGTAGTTAAACTCTCATCAACCTAGCGAGACTGTTTCAAAATAAAAATAAAATCGGGCTTGGGGTCTAGCTTGGAGGTAGAATGCCCCTGGGTTCAATCCTCAGTACCCCCCCACACACACACACACAAATTTTAAAAATAAATTAATTAAAAATTATGTCTAAGTGAGCATTGCTTGGAAGTTAAGGGGAAAGTGACTATTAAACACCGTCTTGTCATAGAGCACTTCCTGTTGCCTGCCTCTTAGGGAAAGGGGCTAAGAGTCTGATACATGGGTACCAACACAGCTCTGTCTTTCCCTACGTGTGTGACATGGAATAAGTCACTCTAGAAGCATCGGTGGCCTCATCTGAAAAGTGAGAGTTTGATGGGATGATGCATGAAATGTTCTTAGCAGCATTTCCAGCCTCTTGAAAATGCTCCCTAAATATTAGCTGTTTTTCTTTGTTTAAATTCCATAGAGCCCATTGTTCTTTCTAGATTGAGACCCACAATTCCAATAAGATTCTCATTACTCCTGTAACTACTTGTGTGTAATTTTGGGCTGAGGATCCCAGTCATTTTCCATCATACACTTATTATTTCATCTTGACTTTCAGAGTCTCACTGAAATAAGGATTTCTACCAGGACCACACTCCTTCAGGGTCACATTAGCCAAGAGCTATTCTGTGGTTACGGGAGGACATTTCACACTAAAAAAGAAAAAATATATATGTCTATATTGGGAGGCTGAGACAGGAAGATCACAGGTTCAAGGATAGCCTCAGCAAGTAGTGAAACTCTCCTCAACCTAGCAAGACCCTGTTTCAAAATAAAAATATATATATGGAGAGAGAGCTGGTTTAGGAAACATCATTGCCCTCCATTGCTTTATTTTCCTTAGTCGCCAAGTTTCATAGATAGTTTGAAGAAGTACAGTAATGGCCCCATGCTTTTCTTTTGCATTTTCTTTCCCTGTCTCCCTTTTTGTCTCGAAAGCTCTGATATCTTTGCAATACTAAGTTCTTCAATTTGGTCTTGTAATATGTGCTTTTCTGTGTCGTGTATTTGGATGTGTTCCCCTGAGGTAGAGAGATTCTACACAGTTCAAGCAGCTTCTCTATCTCTGGTTACTATTTTTCTCCTGCGTTTTATTGGCTCCCCTCACCACCTGGATTTTTATTGTGCTTGCTTTGTAGGAATTCAGAAAGCATTTGCCTCATATTCTCTCTCTCTCTCTCTCTCTCAGCATATTACATGATTAAAATATATTTCTGGGAAAATTACTCTTTGATAATAAGCATAAGGCATTTTGACACCACACTTAATAACTACCGTGGCAGGAACGTAGCCATTTTTTAAAGTTATATACAAAGAGCGTGCACTGCAGCACGCCGGGAAGAGGGATCTGGAGGCCGGAATCTGTGTCTGTTTTTTTCTCTATGAATAATGCAGTGTCCATCCAAAACCTGGAAAGTCGCAGGCCCATGTGGCTAGTGCTTAAAGCCCCTGAGCCTCCTCAGGGCACATGCCAGCTGGTCCTAGAGCTTTGGGCCTCCACAAACTCACAGTTTCCTGAACAAGTTCCTTCTCTTCCTCCCCAACCTCCTTCTTCTTTTTCTTCATTCATGGGAGTGGAGATCAAAGTCATAGATTTGGATTCCCACAGATTCAATTTGAGTCTCTGCTTCACCCTGATTGTGTGATAGGACGTTAGGCATGTCGCTTAGATGTCTTTAACCTACGTTTCTTCATCTGTAACGTCGAGGTAATAAAGCCAGCATCACAGCACGCTTGTGAAGACGAAAAACACACATGTGGTTAGCTTAGCGCCAGCCACGAAATGCACACAGTACATAGTTATTGCATGAATAATGAATAAATAAGCAAATGAAATAAATCTGTAATATTACAGCAATTCTGAATTAGAACAGAGGACAGTTTCCATTATTCCATTTAGTCATTTAGCATATAACAAGAAGAAATCTGATTTTGGTTAAAGCCAAATCAGATCTATCATCTTTTTTTTTTTTTTGCGGTACCGGGGATTGAACCCAGAGGCGTTCTACCTCCGCGCTACGCCCCCGGCCCTATTTTTATACTTTATTTTGAAACCGGGTCTCACAAAGTTGCGGAGGGCCTCACTAAGGAGAAAGAGAGAGAGAGAGAGAGAGAGAGAGAGAGAGAGAGAGAGCGCTGAGGCTGGCCGCGAACCCGGATCCTCCGGTCTCTACCTCCCAAAGTACTGGGATTACAAGCGTGCGCCACCACGCCCGGCTAGATCTATCATCTTTCTATATAGGAACCCTAAGAATTTAATGGCCAGTTGGGAGAAAAATTGACATTAAAGAAAGATGATGATTTAAACAAGTCCCAAACTGCCTAATAGAAGGTAAGATTTCCAGCCCCTATTTTGCTCAGAGCCAAGAGTTGCTGAGAACTAACTGCCAGTAACTTCTCTGGATACCTTTGGGCTCTATATCTTGTTTATTGAGGATCCGAAGAAAGGAAATTGACTTTGATTGCATCCAAAAATTTATCTTAGAGAAAAGAGTGTGCTTCCTTGGAGTAGGCTTTGATGGGTAATTACAGGGCCAGCTTCTTGCCCCAGACTGTGACTTCTCTGCTACAAAGCGACAGGGATGCTGGTGTCTCCGATGTCTCTGGACACTGCCTTCTTCTGCATGGAGTTGCACTACATGGTTTCTGGATCGTGCTAGCAGCTCACTGTATGATTTTAGTGAGTGACCCTCTTCCATGACAGGCTTCATGAAGCTGGTGAGATTTGGAGCAAGTTTAATTAGGACTGAAGTTGACTTTGGCCCCACATTCACTTGTTCCTTCACTCATTCATTGATTCATTCAGAGCTCACTAAGCTCCTGCTGCTTGTCAGACAGTTCTTGGGAAGAAGGCCATTCATAAAATGTTTTGTTTACTTTTGATTTCACTTTATTTCGGATCCTTACATTAACCTATTAAGTCCCAAATTTTCGTTTCTGTGAATATTTCAATGAAGTTGACACAAGTATATTAAACTAAATTGTAAATCACAATCTCTCTAGAGTTTACATATAATATTAATGTTATTATATTACAATTCCCATATTATAATATAATCATGTTATTATTTATTGTTTACTTATATATTAAATAATATAATTAAGTATTTATAGGTGTTAGATATCTGGGACCATGAGACAAAATGGGTTAAGTTAGTATAATCAACCACATGGCTCAGAAAGAGAATAGAATATTCTTGTGACATTAATGGAAAATCTAGGTCTAGTTATAAAAGAAAAACTTTAAAGAAAGCCCACAACTGATGGATGAACTGACAGATTTCTAAAGGAGAAAAAAGAGACTGAATCTCTTCCCATTTGTGGTTTCAAATTGATGGTATCAGAAGTTGCAAATTGGCCGTAGTAATAGATTGAGCAGACATTCCATTCTCTCATCTCTAATAAATACCACACTAATGATCACATGAGATAATGGACAGAAAAGTGCTTTGAATAAATTTAAAGTGCTATACCAGTTGAAGGTATAATTATCATCATATTTATAATTGATCTTTCGGATTTGGTGAGTTTTTATTTTTCTGAGTGGTTTGTCAGGGATCTTTCCTTATGGTGTTAAAATTGGCAAATGTATAGGTGTAAGCAAGTCAGACCCATGATTTCTCACGCGCTTTGTTGGGAGGTCTAAATGAGGTACTAAACAGAACACAGACTTCCTGTGTTGTTTTTGAGACTCTGTGTGACTATGGTATCTATGGGTTTCTGGCATGTGCGTTTCCCGACTTAGTTTCATGGAGTAGATTCATGCTTATTCTCCACATCGTTCCCAAACTGAGATGACACTACCCCATAGCAGAAAAGTGCTGCAGACTTTCCCATTGTCACAATGACTACAGGTGTTGCTACTAGCACTTATTTGCAGGCAATGAGTATTCTGCACAATAGAAAAAAAATATTAACTGAGGAACATCTCACCTGATCCCCTCCTGACCTCTAGTTTATTATCCTGAAGGTAGGGTTGACAGATACTTACATTTGTAAGTATACAAATGTAATACTTGGGACATAATTATATAGCCACCCCTTGACTTGCATTGGAGTTACATCTGACAAACCCATTGCTAAGCTGAAAACATCATAAGTCAAAAATGCTTTAATACCACCAGCTTGCCTAACATCATAGCTCAGCAACACAGTATTCTATAGAGTATTGATTGTTTGCCCTCCTGATCACATGGCCCATTGGGAGCTGTAGCTCACTGCTACTGCCCAACATAGCAAGAGAGTCTCATTCCACATATTGCTAGCTCAAGAAAATATCAAAATTCAAAATATGTTTTTTATTGAATGCATTTGGCTTTTGTACCATCATGAAGTAAAAAAAAATCTTAAGATGAACCATTGTTGAGACCGTCTGTACTACAAAATTGTCTTTTGTTCATCTGAAATTCAAATTTTACTGGGCATCCTGTGTTTTTCTGTTAAATATTGTAGCCTTACTTGATGGAGCCTAGTTCATGCTCAAATATGAAATCTTGACAATTCTGGACCAGCTACCTATAATGGGGCGTGAGCATGGTACATTATATGAAATGTCCTCTTATGCACAAAAGTTTTCCCTCTGTTTCTGTCTACTTACTATACTCATGAGTGCCACCTAAAGAAACAAACATCTCAGCAGGGGCTTGGGAGTAAGATCAAAGTGTGCCTGAGTTTAAGTTCTAAGTCCATATTACAGGCCTTCCGCAGTTCACTAAGTCAGACATTAGAGTAGGTATTGAGCAGACACACACAGGTGTGATCTATGGCTTGCCTTAAAGGAGCTTTCAGCTTAACAAGAGAGAAAGACACACTATTGTATCAACACTAATACAGTAGCCTCCACACTTAGAGATCTAATATTTACAGCGTGATGACTGTAGTTCATAATACTGTATTATATTTTACAAATTTGCGAAGAAAGTAGATATTAGCAGCAACAACAATTAAAGGCAACTATGAAAGGAAATGGTTATGTTAATTTTCTTGACTGTAGTAATCACTTTGCTATGTATATCAAAATATCATGCTGTGCACCTTAAATATATTTAAACAACTTGCCAGAATATCTTGCAAATATAAGGTTTTCAGGAAATATTTGTAGATCAAATAAATGAATGTAGTGCTGATAAGTAGTATAAATGTGACCCACCATATCTGATTATCTAGCCTACTGGCATGTTATTGCACCTTCGGTGTTCCACATATTTTAGTAAATTCCTACCACCACGATCTCAAGTTTTGCAACTTGTTTTGCATTATAGCATAAGACAGATGTCACAAAGTAATTTGGAAATTTGTCCAGAAAAGGAATCAGGGCATGAGACTAACATTTGAAAATCAAAACTAAAATGACATCTATACAACCTATAGCAGAGGACTGGTTTTTTTCTTTAGTTTTTTTTTTTTTTTTGCAGTACTGGGGATCGAACCCAGGAACATTCCACCTCCAAGCTACACCCTCAGCCCTATTTTTTATTCTTTATTTTGAAACCGGGTCTCACTAAGTTGCGGAGGGCCTCACTAAGTAGCTGAGGCTGGCCGCGAACCCGGATCCTCAAGTCTCAGCCTCCCAAGTACTGGGATTACAAGCGTGTGCCACCACATCCGGCTTCTTTAGTGTTTTGAGCCATGAGTTACTGGAGCATTTTATCACATAGTTGGCTAATCTGCTGGTAAGTCCTATTACTAAGTCATCAAATTTTACAGAGTAAGTAGTTCTCAGTAATGGTTAACTGGGTACTTGAATCTTCTTATTAAACAGATCTTATTGGATATCATTTTAGTGGAAATACCGAGTTATTCGTTTAACTTTCCTCAAAGACTTTCCATGTGTCATCTTTCTGTGCCCTGGGGATGAGAAGATAAATGAACAAAATCTCTTGCTTTGGAGAAGCTAAAGGTCTAGTGAGCTATTATTTCAAAGACTTGACTCTTAAGCAGATCTTCGCTATGTCTTCTCATATAGGTACCTTTGCCCCTGGTTATGGACCGGTTCCTAATGCTTAATACCATATTTTTAGATTGTTATTTCCGAATGTAATATTGGTACCATTTTTTAATGTATAGCATTTGGAAAATTCAGCATGAAGCTGGGATGTGTACAGTATTTCCTCTGTACGATACTGGTTTGTGATAATTTGGTTTAGTGGAGTGAGCCGACTGGAGACATCCTCCACCACAAGCCTGTGCAGAGCTTCATCTTCGCATTCATGTCATGTTTTTAAGTTGTGAACACACTTCATTTATGCAGATAAGGTAAAATACCGCATTTGTTGAAGTCAGGTTAAATTAACATTCTCCTACAACTATATTAAGTAATATTCAGATGGATTTTGTTAAGAATGTAGAAGCTCCGTGAGAAAATTACCCATCAGCGTCTGTTTCATTATTTATTGTGTAATCAATGGAGTCATATTAGAGTATTTGCATTCAGGAGCTTATAGAACTTGGTGCCTTCACGTATTTTGCTTTTATTATTCATTCCAGAAGAATCCCATTCACACAACCATTATATCATGCTTGTTTATTTTTATGAAGCTGGCCCTCTCTCACTTGCTGCTTTCTTTAATGTATTCTGTGATGGGAACTTCCCTCTCATAACTTGTATCTTTGGCTTCTCCGCAAGTCAGGAGGATTTGAACTTGACAACAATGAACACTTACATAATAATCATTTAGCAGATCTGAAGGAAAAAATAAGGTCACCTGGGAGCATGGTAATAAGACCTCTCCGTTTTTATGAGATAGAGCACCACTGCGTACACTTCAGCACCCCTTCTCCATGTTTTCTAGAGAAAATAAAGCATTAAATTATTTTTACAGACCTTTTAAAAAATATGTATGTCTTACTCCTGCCTTTGCATAATCTTGGTTATGATTTGATTGTCTTGGTTTTACTTTGAAAAATGCATCATTTGCTATGTCAGGTTGGATTTTGTTACACTGAGAAGAATGAAAAAACAAGACTTTCAGAATCCAATTAGAGGCCCAGCCTAGCCAGCGATGTTGGGAGATGATTTCCTCATAGACACACACGATATCCTCAGGTCTCGGATTCTCTGTAAAAATCAACTGAGATAGTTCTCAGATAAAGGACAACTATTTGTGTATGTGTCAGAATTAATACAAGCTTTGAAAATGTTCCAGGAATTGAAGTTAGCTACCCAAGAGATATATTTGTCTGTACAACACTTCCTCTGGAAATGTTTGTTATGTCATGTATGTGAAATAGTGCTAGCATTTGGTAACGACAACTACCATTGTTTAGTGTTCAATGGAGGCATCTAGGAAAGCTCAACTTTCAAGCTTTGAAAAAATTAATAATAATCAACTTTTTCGAGGTTGCTTGCATAACATGACATTCTCATGCTTATTTGCTTCCCTTCAATAGGACCATAAGAGAAATGATAAACTGTATTTGACAGATTATGTAAATAAACTGCTAATTATATCCTTAATAGTTCTCCACACTTCTAGACATTGTACCAGAATGTATTTCCCATAAAATGCTTTACCACTTAGAGCTCTATTATTTTTTAAAAGATAGGCCCCAAAATCAGTAATTATGAGAGTTATTATTCAGGTTCACAGCCGTGCGGCAGCTATTTTTCACTTGATAATTAACTTGTTAAACTAATGTCAGACCAGCGCCATGCCTTATTTAAGAAAATAGTTCACCAGCCCCGTGTAAGCAGGCCCAGCTGTGGAAATATTAACAGATTTATTAAATCCAGTTTCATCTTTAGCATTGCCTCATTGCTGTTAGTTACAGAAGGCCTAAGAATCTTTGTATTTCTCATCGGATGTTTGCAGAATCTTTCCTGAGGTCCCGTTGCATCTCTTGACACTTGGTGGTTGCATTGTGTCCCTCCCATTCTTTGCTCTGGGCTTTGCTGCCAGCCTGGGCTCTGTTTAATTGGTGCAATCTCCATTCAGAGCCTTCAGGAGGAATAGGGAAGATGACCCATCCCCAGGGAAATAAGGAACGCTTACAATACCATTTCTCTTCCTCCTTCCCTGTTTTTGAATTGCAATTTCATTTATTACTTCTTTCACTTTGGAAAGTAAAAAAATAAAGATTCAAGATCCTCCAATATTATCTCTAATTTTGTTTTTAAAAAAAGACACTGGTATGGGTTCCAATTTGCAGTCCGAAATAAGTAATTCTTGCTTTTGCTTTGGTGTTATAATTTGCAAAAGAAAGAGAAAAAGAAAAGAAAGAGAGAGAAAGAGAGAGAGAAAGAGAGAGAGAGGAGAGAGAAAATTTTGTGGATTCTTATCTTGTTTTTTATTTTTTATTTTAAAGTGTGTTCAACAATAACCACCTTGATTGGTTAATGAATTAAAATGACAAACATCCTGATAATGCTTTGCCATATGTATGTAAAATTCTCCGCTACCTCAGGGCCATCTGCAGGCTCATTGAGGGTGAGGGTTATGTCCTGTTCCCCTCTGTGGCCCCTGGGAGTGACACTATAAATGAAAGGAAGGAGACCTGTGGTGAATGTCTGCTGAGCAAGACTGGAAGCAGTATCTCATTTCATTTTTACCACCTGCCCAGGAACAGGTGCTGTATTGGCCATTTGCATTGAAGAGATGAAGAAAGCAAGGTTCTGGGGGAGGTGGGATTCTACTCTTCTGCCACCAAGGCCCATCCTGTGGCCCCTTCACCAATCCCACCTCTCAGCAGCTTTCTTTAAACACTAGAGAATCTTTAAATGTTGCCCATGTTTGGATAAAAAAATGAATCTCTTGCTTTGGATCCTGGAAATTTACCTTCCTCCTTCCTCATCCACTCCTCCCAGAAAGAGCACCGACAAAGAATAATTAGTTCTTAATGGCAAATGTGCACCTCCAGCATCCCTTTCTCATCTCAGTTATATGAGGATTGCTGAAATCCCTCTGACACCGCTGCTACCAAGCTGACATTTATAAACTTTCTTTTTCGATGCAGTATGGGATCCTCCATATGTCTTCCACAATAACTCTCTGTGTTTTCAGGGAATCTAAAGATTTATTTCCTTCCAAGTCCTTGTTGCTGGCATTTCTTCCAAGCCTCTCAAACTGCCAAGAGATGAACTTCAATTTAGAGGAACTGTTACATTTGTCATTGTGAATTTGCTCAACTTTGGATAAATTTGAAGATTTATGCTTATTCCCAAATGGGCCCCGAGAATATCTTTGAAACTCAGAGAGTTCACGCTTGACTTCCTTCTCACTGTTCGAAGTAACAGAGTTCTTAAATCTGTGCAGTCACCCTGCTTGGGCTCAGGGTCCCTGTCATTGTCTCAGCCTGGAGACATTTAGACTGACAGAAGTGCAGATGTGACCCAGCTCTGGGGATCAGGGGAGGAGGGTCCTGTCCATGCCTTGTACTAGGGCAAGCTCACACTTTGTGTTTCTAAGATGACCCAATTAGCAGGCACCATACAGGAAGCCCTTACTTTAAAGGCAAACAGCCTAGGTCTGAGGGTCAGACAAGCCTGGCCTCAAATCAAAGCTACATCCTACAGCGACCATATGACCCTGGGTAGTATTCCTCTGCTCTTACCATCTCTTTCTCTCTCTCTCTCTGAGTCTCACCATCTCTGTCCCCCCTTTCTTCCTTCCTTCCTTCCTTCCTCCTTCCTTCCCTTTCTCCTTCCTTCCTTCCTTCCTTCCTTCCTTCCTTCCTTCCTTCCTTTCTTTCTTTCTTTCTTTCTTTCTTTCTTTCTTTCTTTCTTTCTTTTTCTCCAGTACTGGGGATTGAATTCAGGATATTCTACCTCCAAGCTACATCCCCAGCCCTATTTTTTATTCTTTATTTTGAAACAGGGTCTCACTAAGTTGCAGAGGACCTCACTAAGTAGCTGAGGCTGGCCGCGAACCTGCGATCCTCCTGTGTCAGCCTCCCAATACTGGAATTACAAGCATGTGCTACCACACCCAGTGAACCTCACTATTTTTATCTACATAACACAAATAACATTTACCTGGCAGTGTTATCCTGCTATTTGCAAATAATATATATGGTTCCTGATACATGAGAGTTTATCAACAAATAGTAGCTATGAGAATTACTATTTATAGTCAACATTCCTAGAAGTTGACTCAGCTTTGACTTGTTCAAAGAACCCCAGTTAGTGACAGAGCCAGAACTGGAATTTATCACATCTCCATATTTTTTATAAAACAGACTAGTGATCAGCTAAAAGTTCCCTTTTTCATTGGAAATCATCTAAAAGAAATGTGGCTTTCAGGGTTCATATATTATTGGGGTTTGTTCTTTGAATCATCTTAAAATATTTCAAAGCCAAGAGTAATAGGGAGCACCACTAAGTGTGATGAATTCAATGATGTGCAAAACATCGGAGGCAGCCCATGTTATGCGTGTTGAAGACTCCTGTCACAGCATATCAAATGACCTCACCCTTGGTGACTCAAAAGCACACACATCTATTATCTCATAGTTACCCTGGGTAGGTTGGCCGGATGCTCTGCTTAGGGCCTCTTAAGGCTGAAATTGAGGCATCAGTTGGAGCTACCATACCAGCTGGGACTCAGGACTGTTGTCAGAATTTAGTTCCACATGGTAATAGGATGAAAGGTCCCCACTTTCTTGCTGGCTGTTAACCTGGGCCTGTTTGTAGCCCTGGAGGCCTCCTGCAGTTCTCTGACACATGGGCCCCTCCACAGCATGGCAGCTTGCTCTTTTAAGGCCAGCAGGAGAATCCCTCCCCCTTCAAATATCTCTGATAGTAAGAGCTCATCCGCTGTGTCAGGGCCAAGGCAGGATCATTTCTCTTTTGATGTGCTCGCAGTCATCTGATTAGGAACATTAATTACATCTGCAAAATTCCTCTGCCATGTAATGTAACACAATTATGGAATCATCATCACAAGTCCCACTC
Organism: Glis glis; assembly: GCA_004027185.1. Taxonomy (NCBI): domain Eukaryota; kingdom Metazoa; phylum Chordata; class Mammalia; order Rodentia; family Gliridae; genus Glis; species Glis glis. The sequence continues at coordinate 22,485 of PVJS01027940.1, forward strand.
ACAGTCAAGGGGAGGGCATTATGCAAGTCAATGCACTGGGGTAGAAATCTTGGAGGCCCTTTTCGACATCTACAGAAGATATGTACCTAATTGTATTATAGTTATAATACAAGACAACCTGAACTAGGGTCATCAGATAAATGCAAAGTGCCTTGTGAAGCCGGAGAAGAGAGATCATCTTATGCTGTGGGGGTTAAGGAACACAGAAGAGTCATGGGTAAAATTCAGGCAAGAGAAGTAGAGGTGAATGGGAGCACCCAGGAAGAATAAAGTGGAAGAATATCCCAAGGGAGGAAAATAAGGTATTTGAGGTAAATGGTTAATGGTTTTCTTTGGCTGAAACTTGGCTTTAAGAAGCTGCCCTATGGTTTTTAAGTATCCTCTGTGTTTTGAACACATGAAACCTAGACAAAATGTGCTAGGGAAACTGTCAGAGACCTTTCATTCCATGAACACCCTTTGCTCATGGACTTTAACTATCAGGGACGAGTCTGGCCTGGACACTGGCCTTTGTGTCACAGGCCCTGAAAACAATCTCTGTGGTCACCCTTCCAACCTGGGGAAAGTTTCTTTCTTCTCTGCCCTTTCTCTCAGAGTTCAAATCTAGGGACTTGTCTGGCTTGTAAAGTGCCTCTCCCTGGGGACCTCTCCCTTGTATACCGAATTATGGTAGATGAGACTAGAAAAATCTGATTAATTTTCTAAGCTATACATTAAATCAGCTGGAGCTGGTTGTAGACAAAAGAACTCAAAGTGATGTTTTATAAGAAACAGTCCACTTACGCAGCTGTGTGTTCATTCAACAAACACATATTAAGTTTCTGCTCTGTCATTCAATCTCCTTTGCTCTGGGGATGTAGAAGGACAGTGAGGGGCCTCTGACCTCTTAAGGTTTATATCTAGACTCTATTTGCATTCTAGGTAATTCTAGACAATTTAAAATTTAAATTCTCGAGGGATAGAGAGCTAATAAAATAAAGGTCACACTAATTATTAATCTGTTTCAGTTGTGCTAAGTACTATGGGCAAAACATATGGGGTGCCATGATGGTAAATCAGGGGCTTCAGCCGGGCGTGGTGGTGCAGGCTTGTAATCCCAGTACTTTGGGAGGCGGAGACCGGAGGATCCTGGTTCGAGGCCAGCCTCAGCTCTCTCTCTCTCTCTCTCTTTCCCTGTCTCTCTCTCTCTACTTAGTGAGGCCCTCCGCAACTTCGTGAGACCCAGTTTCAAAATAAAGTATAAAAAAATAGGGCCGGGGGTGTAGCGCGGAGGTAGAACGCCCCTGCGTTCAATCCCCGGTACCACACACACAAAAAAAATCAGGAGCTTTAGCCAGTTTCTGCAAGGAATGGCAGAGGAAGAGGGTGGGGAGGAGGACAAACTAAACCTCTCTCGGAGAAGTTATTTGAGTTTGGAAAAATCAAGGAAAGTTAATGTACCTTGGAGAAGAGACAGGGTGAATATGAGTGGTGGGTGTTGTGTGTTGGGACTGACTGGGTGGAGAGTTGTGGGGTTTGGAATGGGATGTTTGGAATGGATGCTTCCCTTGTCTTCTCTACGTGGTATACAGATTCTCATTCTTCAAGGCCACCTCATTCCTTGGATCCATCCACAGGTTTAATTAAACTTTTCTCTCTGAGCCTGTGACAAGTGGCACACTTATCATATCAAATCTGCTACATATGTTTGATTGGCCATGGTTATATGTTTACATGCTGCTCAGCTGGGACCGTCTGAAGATGTCCTGTGACAGTGATTATAGTCTTTTAGTCTCTTAATCACTGGTATCTAATATTTCACCTGGCACTGAATAATATCTGTTGAATTATGAATAATCTAGAGCTAGTTGGATGTGATGGAAGTAACATATTAATAGACCATACAGCTTTAAGAGGAAGATCTTTCAGAAACACAGTTCTCCAAAATGGAATGATCTGCCTCAGAATGGCAGGCAGAGCTCACCATCCCCAGAGGTGACAAAAATCCCATAATTCTGTGCACAGATACATGAATCAGAAGTAAAGCCGAATTTGAAAAACTTGATTATAACTACTCTCAATTACCAAATTATGACTTGGATCCTGATTACTTGAGAAAGTTAATGCCTTTTTTAACAGGCTTGATTTATGTCCTCAAGGAACATTACTGACAGAAGAGTTTTTCCTGGCCATAAACTTCTGGGTTGTGCTATGCATTTTGGTCTCATTACCGAAAGTTACATTTATGATATGGAGGATAAGTGTTTTTAAACTATAAATAAAATGCATGGATTTCATTAAGGAGTTATTCCAAGCCATCATTAGGGCTGAAAAACCTGTCAAACTATGAATGAAAACATGCCCGGGCAATAGAGAAAAGCGTCAAGACAGACAGAATAATTGTGTCACTTAGTATGGAAGAAAATGTATATTCATATTCATGAATAAAATGTCATCCGGAAGACAGTTCTCCAATGGGAGGAGTGGTTCCATTCCAGAAGTCCATGAGTTACATTAGACAAGTATCACATTAGCATGAGATGAAAATCACCCGGAGGCAGAGAGTTCATGAGTTGGTACCCGCCATGCTGATTTTAGCAGCAGGAAGGGCAAAGGATGTGGAGGGACAATCAAAAGAACAGCTCACACTATCGGAGGCCTGGTGGGATCGATCCGTGGGCCAGGAACAAAGGGCTTGTAACATAGTTAAGCAACTGTTCCCAGAGAATGCGTGGTGATAGACACCTATAAACCTCCAAGGCTCACAAGTGGCATGTTTAGGGCAGTGTAAGTCGGGAATACAACCAAATGCAATAAGATGAAAGAGGAATTTAAATAGCTGGGGGCCTGCCGGAAGAAGAAATGATGGGAACTGTCTCTTAGAGAACCCCAAACAAAGCTCATTTCTTTCAAACGAGAGATGCTATGGTTTGGTGCTATTAAAATAAAACCAAGAAATATTTATCGAGGTTTCCCAATAAAATCTCTCATAACTCTTTCCTGTCTCCAATTCCAAGTTTAATTTTAAATTTTTTATTTCCATTAACATATGAATTGGACCATGTTATTGCATGATTTCTTTATTTCCTGTTCAAGAAAACAGCCTCATTTAATCCAACAAACATATGCTTTTGAATGTAAGTGCGTAGGACATATGCACTTGAATCCAGATATAAAATGCAACCTACTTTATTAAAATAAGTTGCTTTAATATGTTTTGAAACCTTAATAATGTATCCCTCCTTCTTTGCTTTGTTCTTGCTGTCCACTCCTTCTCCAAAAATTCTGCATGAAAGAAAATTTAAAGTAGTTGTATCATCAAAAGGGATTTCAGGCCGGGCGTGGTGGCGCACGCTTGTAATCCCAGTACTTTGGGAGGCGGAGACCGGAGGATCCGGGTTCGCGGCCAG